>JACEGR010006715.1:0-57676 GCA_014170235.1 Listronotus bonariensis
AACTTAATTAAAATAATGAAGTTTTATTTTTAAAAAGTTCATATTTAAAAAAAGTATATTACTGAGGTGTTTCTCACATTGAGTGGTTTCCCCCTTTAACTTTTTATATTTTACCATAGAAAAATAAATAATGTGGTGTATCGTTATTTGATATTAAGCCTTGTTCAGACACAGTGAGTAATTAAGTATTTTCGTGCGTGTGGACAGTAAAAATTAGGAAAGTAGTTTAGTGTAGTAGCTGTCCACACGCACGAAAATACCTAATTACTCGCTACTCGACTAAATTACTAGTCGTGTCTAAACAAGGCATAATTGGGGATTGATTGATGTATTCACCTTTATACTCTAAAAAATTTAAAAGGCACCACCGGTATATTTTATCTTATTTTGACAATTCTGTTGTCAAAAATTTATTTTTTAAAATTTTAACTAGAGTGCCATGGTTTATTTTAACTCAAGTAATTTTATTCCGAATAGTTTAGTACGACATAGGCGGTATTTCGAAAAAAGTTTTTATTCAAAAAGCATGTAATAAGATGTTTCTAAATCAACCCTTTATTACATGATAATATCAATTTATGACAAAATAATGAATTTATTATGTGTTCTGTAGAAAAGTCCAACTCGAAATGTATGTGGTACCAAATTATTCGGTATAAAATGCTATTTAAAATATGCTAACGAGCTACCTTCGTTTTATTAAAAAAGGAAATATGACCATAAATAAAATTTTGCTAACTTTGACTTCGCCATAAGTAGGTAGTCGTAAAAAACAAAAGACGATTAATTTCAGTTTTCCTTCGCTACTTAACTTAAAATAAATAATCATGGTACTCTCCATTTGAATTTAAAGAAAATCATTTTGGACAGCAGAAGGGTCAAAAATTACATATAGGGTGTCATTGTATTCATAATGTCATAGTGTATCGAAATAGGATAAAATATACCAGTGGTGCCATTTAAAATTTGAAAGTAGCAGTAATTTTCGGTTAAACCGAAAGTGATAAAGAACAAGCGAATACATCAAGCAATTTACAATTATGTTAAATAACAACATTTAAAATTTAATGTTTCTATTTTTAAAAGTGTAAAAGGTATAAAGGGGAACTATCTGTTAGAAACACCCGGTATAGGGACAGTGTCAACGGATGGACTTAACTGTACCTGTTATTTTTCTCTATTTTTAATATTTCAACAAAAAGTTATTCCCTATAAAAAATTTAGCTTTATCTAAAATGCTAAAAGCTATAACAAAAATATTCGTACAATATACAGGAAAGTTCAAAATCGCAAAAATACTACTTTGATAAATAAAAAAAAGGAAAATATAGTGTTGAAACTATTTGATTAAATAGTACCTATAAAAGAATAATATAAAAAGTCAAATATATTTTTTTATCGCTTATGATAACTACGAAAAATTAGGTTTAAACTAAATTTTTTTATCAATAATATATTAATTGTACCTTTTTTATGCAAACATTGTCAAATGTATGTAAGCAGTAATACAAAAGTAACATTTAATTTAATAAAAATTTAAAATTTCGATTGATTTTTTATGCTATTTATAAATAATTAGTGACAAGAATGTTACGGTTTTTTTAATTTGCAAAATAACAAAATTTAAATACTCTTGTATATCATAAGCCCACTTTAAGTTAACCTCAATTTTCTTTTGAAACCATAACCAACAATATATTCTTACAATTTTAACACACCCTGTATGTTCTACACCGATTTCTATTAAAACTTTTAGCATTTTTGGTGAAGCAAAACATCTTATAAAGAATAACTTTTTTCTAGATATTAAAAATTAAAAAAAATACAGGAATAGTCCATCCCTGTACACACAGTATAACAGGATAAATTTAAATGCTATCAAAATGTATAAACATCATACAAAAATGCATTAAGGAGACAAATATCGTTCAATAATGCTGCCTTGTGGGCACCCATAAAGCACTGACAATGGTAAATGCCATGTATACCATGTCTTTATGTTAGTTTAAAGCCTGGTGTTAATATAAAATTATTTTTCTATAAGTTTACTTACCAAACTGGTGTGGATAGATAAGTATGTTAAATTAAAAAAATATAAAATAAAAAAAAGTGTAATAAATATTTAAAATTTAAAATGTCTTAAAGAAAACATATTATAAAAGCTGTAAGTAGGCAGTTGCCAACCCAGATGCACAAAAGGGTACTTAAGAAATACTTTCAAAATCAAAAACGAAACTGCAGAAAAATCTGCAGATTAAAAACGAAAAGGTAACTAGAACTATCCTACCAAAAACTGTTGACAAGTTATCATTAATAAACAAAAGCGAGAAAACCTAAAATGATCTAACAAACAAATAGGTTATACTAACCAGAACTAACAAGATAAAATAACAGACGTAGATAGCGTTTCTTTTCAAGTTCATCACGTTGTTTAAAAACTAAAATTCTTTGAGGTATGCTCGCCAAGGTTAGTTTATATTTATAAGGTTGCGACATATCCTCATCTTTTAGGCGGTTCGAGGTCGGGGACGCAAGGAAGGGCACTCCACGGAGAAAAGTTGGCAAGACTGGATAGAATCAAAGCTGATGATCAATCCAGTGGCGTCTAGAATTTGCGCATTTCATTTTGCATTGTTTTGGTAGTGATATTTGTTGAAAGATGTAATTCCAAATGTTTTTATTTAAAGTAAAAGAATTTACAACTTAATAATAATTAAAAACTGTTGTAGAAACGGTTGTTCTACAAATACAATAAACTATATACCTCCGGCACTGAACAACATGGCCGAAAAATGGGAGATGTGACGTCATAACACGTCAAAGCAATATGGCCGAATGTCGTGACCTTATATAGACCGACTTTGTCTAAAAACCAGAGAAATGGAGGGGGGAGAAGTCGCTTTACCATGCGCGAGAAGGCAAATACCGGGCGCCGCCATGGATGTCCACTACTTGTCACAAGCTCGCGCGCAAATTTGACCGTGTGTATTAAAAACTGCCACATCTGGCTTGGCATGCGACTCGATGGCCAAGTGATTTTTCGTGGCGCACGTCGTGCAAACTTGTGCATGTGTAGGACACGTCAGTTAACGTTTCAGTTTAGGGACGTCGTTTACGGGGTGATATTGTTGGTTTTGAGTTAACAAAATGGCTCTTTGGCCCCAGGAAGATGTATTACGTGATTTTATAGATCTGTACCAACTTTATCCATGCTTTTGGAAAGTTAAAAGTAATAAATACATTGACAAAAATAAAAAAAATAAAAACCTTTTCGCTGAATCACGCTTATGTTTAAGTTGATCACGCCACCAGCTGCCAAAACTGACGCAGAACGGACAGGTACATCTAAATCGTGTGTATCAAAAGCTTCATTGTAATTTGATTTCATGCAAGTGCGTTTCAGGTTTGCATGACCGTGTATACCCCGGTTTAGTAGAACAAACGTTTACACAACAGTTTTTTATTATTATTAAGTTGTAAATTCTTTTACTTTAAATAAAAAACATTTGGAATTACATCTTTCAACAAATATCACTTCCAAAACAATGCAAAATGAAATGCGCAAATTCTAGACGCCACTGGATTGATCATCAGCTTTGATTTCACCCAGTCTTGCCAACTTTTGTCCGGGAAGTGCCCTTCTTTGCATCCCTGAACTCGAACCGCCTAAAAGTTGAGGATATGTTATAAATATAAACTAACCTTGAAGTTAAACTTAAATAATAAAACAATCGTAAATAATCCAAAACTTTTTCATAGATCAGCATAGATTTGACTCCACAAAGGATATGATGCAAATGGTAAAAATTGTGCGTTGGAACTTGACGCGGTTTCAAATCACTTTTAGTGGTTTTTGAGAACTTTTATTTAAAATAAATTGCCGTTAGGTTACCATTTATTTTGACAAAAATACATTGTAAGTAAGAAAGCTTAATTTGCGCGCACATACGACGGCAACGGAAGAAAGGTACGGTCCGAGTGAAATTAAATAAAACATCGCACGTAAGGGCGGATGGTAGGCACCGGATTAAAAGAATCCCGCGAGAATATAGCAACTTGAATTAAAGTCCGGTCAATACCGTTTCATATGTGCGACACAGGTCAAAAATTATGTTATTTAACAAGTATTTAAGACGATTCCTACCGGTTTTAACCCAGTGGTTTTATACCCCGAGTAAAAGGTGCTGACTTTTAATATTCACACATGGTTTACCCATGACTTGCATGTGCGTGTGTGTCACTTAATTTCAGTAAAACTATTTTTTTCTTAAATCCGCAGTCGAAAATTAGTAAAACAAAGCTTACATTTTTAATGGGCAAATTACTTATACAGTGTGGACATAAATAGCCTCCCTTCTAACTTTTGTACCCTTAATTTTTTTTATAAAATTTTGGTATGACTAATGGGAGGATGTAAACTACTTTTTGACGTAAAAATGAAAGTTGCAACAATCAACATGGCGGGTAGGCGCCATCTTAGGAAAGGAAATTAAATGCAAAGGAAGGTATTGTGGCACATCATTTTAAAGCTCCCAACGAGAACTTTATAACCCTAGAATATAAAGTCAATATCTTTACCTACTACAAAATGGCGGTACTGGCCATGTTTCTGAAACTAATAAAGTTAGATGTACCTAATGTTTAGTTTTTTAAAGTTCTTTTACGGGTGATGGATGGATATAATATCCAGCGTGCTTTTTAAAAAAGATCAGCTTTTGTCCTACCCTGTATAACAATATTAGTATTACCATTAATAAGATCTTTTAAAGAGCTTTAAGAAAATACCATATTAAGTAAATCTAACTCTAATAGTTTCGGAAATATGGCCATCCAAATCAGGAATTTAAGCAATTTTTAAAGTACCGCCACTTTGTAGTAGGTAAAGGTATTGATTTTATATTCTAGGGTTGTAAAGTACTCAACAGCATCAGGAGCTTTAAATGAGGTGCCACAAGTCCCCCTTTCCATTAATTTTTTTCCTAAGATATCGCCCACTCGCCATCTTGATTGTTGCAACCATTATTTTTGCCTCAAAAAGTAGTTTATATTCTCCCATTAGTCATACTCAAATTTTATGAAGAAAAAATTAAGGGTACAAAAGTTAGCAGGGTGGGAACTATTTACGTCCACACTGTATTTGTTTATTTTTAATATTATAATATCTATATCCTAAAGAAAAACACCTCGTGATGTTAAGCATTGATGGTATGTGTAAGTAAAAAGCTCTGCATATATAATGTTATATCTATTTTTTTTAGAAAAGTCACTAAATACGATAAACCTGTATATTATTACAAAAGTATAGAAATAAAATGGTACCTAACAACACAAAAGATGACTACAAACCACTTATGAGTAAAATAACAATATGTTTGGTAAAAACATATTTTTGTTAGTACAGCTCTTTTAACAAAAAGACATACTTAGACGTATACAGAGTGTTTCTAAACAAATGCGAAAAATTTTTGGACCTGATTTTTAATTAAAAAATACATAAAAAACTTCGTATAAACATATATCCTAATCATCTTAGTTTTTAAACTACGGGGTGGTAATTATTTTTTAATATTGTTTTATTATAATAAATTTTAAACCAATTCAGATATTTTTAATAAATTTGGGAGAAGCACCCTTTACATCAAGAAACATTTTTGGCATGAAAGAAAAGAAATAATTTTTACCAGTGTCGTCCATGAGGGGTTGTGGGTAAATATTTTTTGAGAAAAAAGGTACGCCACTGCAATTTTAAAAAAAAATATTTTTAAAATTTCCATTTAGTTTAGAACAAACTTAATCTCGTGACTTTTTTGTTTGATGTACGGTTTTCGCGTAAATAAATACCATTTCTCGGCATGGTTAAATTCCAATTTTATTAAGGAATAAATAATGAAGGTTAATTTGAAATGTAAAATATTATATTAGGAATACAAACTGGCCATGCCAAAAATGGTTTTTATTGATTTACGCAAAAAACAAATTTGTTCTAAACTAAATGGGGATTAAAAAATATTTTTATTTTAGAAAAATGCAGTAGCGTACCATTTTCTCTTAAAAACTAGTTACTTCAAACCCATTATGGACGACACTGGTAGAATTATTTTTTTCTTGTATGCCAAAAAATGTCTTCTGGTGCTAAGGGTGCATCTCACATTTTTTTTAATTATCTGAATGGGTGCAAAAGCAATTTTTAAAAAACATTATTTTTTAAAAATTTCTAACAATCCGTAGTTCTAAAACTAAGATGTTTAGGACTTATGTTGATATGATTTTTTTCCTATTTCTTGGTGGAAAATCACCTCTTAAAATGTTTCGCATTTGTTTAGAAACACCCTGTATATGAAGAAGAGACATCCCTTATTAGAATAGTACTAAATATTTCCCTGTTTTCCATAACTTGGGGTCAGTGCTTTGCATTGACTAAATTAAGATATAAAACTATTTTATTGTAATACAGTGAGTGTCTCAAGTCAGGACCCCTCTAACTTTTGAATTGTTCGTTATCGGTGTATCATGAAAATTGGAGGACTTTATTATGATAACATAAACCAAATTTTGGGCAAGGCGGATAAAACATATTAAATGAAAAAAGTGGTCTTAAGGCACATCATTTTAAAGGTTTTAACAAGTACTTCATAACCCTAAAATATAAATCAATACCTTTACCCACTGCAAAATGCCAGTGCTTTAACAATTATCTAAATACTCGATTTGAATGGCCATATTTCCGAAACTAATAAAGTAGGATATACTTAATGTGGTATTTTCTGAAAGGTCTTTTAAATATCTCTTTAATTATTGTAATAAAATATATAGGGTGCGTCATTTAAAAATATATACTTTTTGTTTCTTTCTGTATATTATTACCAATATTACCAATAAAAAGATCTTTAAAAGAGCTTTAAAAAATACCATATTAGGTATATGGATCTAACTTTATTGGTTTCGGAAATATGATCATCCAAATCAGGTTTCAGGTAATTATTAAAGTACCGCTATTTTGTAGTAGGTAAAGATAATTGACTTTATGTTTTAGGGTTATTAAGTACTTGTTAAAGTCTTTAGAAACATGTACCGGAAGACCCCACCTTCCATTTAATTTTTTCGTAATGTCGCCCAATTCTCAGTTTAACATTTATATTTGTCATTTTTGCCTAAAATTGGGTTTATGTTGTCGTACTAAAGTCCTTTAAATTTTTGATTAAAATATACTGAACACTAGGACTTTTCATCACATTTTATTTGTACGCATGCGTTAGAATCGGCCCTGTTTTTCGTACTGTTTTTTGTAAATAACTGTATTAAAGAAATTCAAATAATAATTTAGGGCAAAAAAGTAAAAAACAAACAAAGTAGTACAGACCAACGAAAAAATATAATCCAATAAAATTAAGTCGTCCGTACGAAAAGGCACAACAAAGCGGTGTTGTTATGGAATATTCAAAAGTGATACAAGATACCTAAAAATCATCTAAAACCAATACGTACTATTTTATAGGCTGTCGAAATTTTTAAACCATCAACCAAATTAGATATTTATTCTTGTGCGAAATGTGAATTATGGGCAAATAAATTTAAAAACTACTCCGATAAATAAATCTTAAAATATATATATTTTTATTTGTACAATTGAATTATAGCATTAATAATCAGAATAAAATTATAAATATTATTTTCATTTATAAGTTTGCAGCTAATAAACAAATGGTGATGCCTAACCTCTCAATCAGCTCACTTTTTTCCCATTTTGGTGACGTTCATGACATTTTAGCCACCTTTTTAATTGTTCACAGTTATGAGCTTCAACTGAATCATAAATAAGTGAAGCACGCTTAATGGTTCTTTTCAGTAATTTATTTGTTTGTGAAGATTCCTTGCCCCACCCATTGTTAATGAAAACAGTACGCAAGTTTTAAATTACCGCCATTGTAATATGGTGACTACGCTTGCGCTCGTCGTATGATAGAAAGGTCTATTCAAACGCTAGAAGAGAGTCCTAACTTTAGACAGACAATGTGGTTCTTTGTAAATTTGTGGCCTATAGTTTTGTTTATAACACTTTGTTTTTAATATTCTTCTATTAAATTTATATTTAAATTAAAACTTGTAGCTAAATCTTAATAGCTACTGGTTTTGTGTAATAGTAAGAGAGGTATCTCTTCTTTTGCTACTAGTACGTCTTTTTAAGCAATTCAGCTGTACCTTATACCTAAAAATGTTAAAGCAGAATGAAAATACCCACCATTATCACAACCAATTTCATCTGATCGATCGTTGCAGTCGGATATGCCGTCACAGTGATACGATATGTCCACGCAAAAGCCATCTGAGCAGGTAAACTCGCTAGCAGTACAGTGCTGTTGCTGATCTGTGCAGAGATGAAGCGGTGCGAATGGATAAGCAAGAGGGGTTAAGTTGCAGATAAGTGAGCTTTACAATAATATTTTAAAGTATGGTTATTTTTTCTAACGCCGATCTTATTTAAATTTGAAAGTGAGTGCTGACCACACCCCTCATAAAAGAACTAGAATACCTAATCCGTATCTAAGTCTGTAAAATAAAACAGCGAATCGTGCGTGGACAATTTACTAGTAACTTTATTTTTTTCACTAGCAACTACTACTGTTGGCAACATTGTCACTTGTCACGCCAATGTATTTTTTAATAAGGCCGTTTTGTTAATTCGATCATCATTGGCCGGTTGCAGCACTCGAACGATGTTACCAACAGAAGTAAGTGACTGTTTCCAATA
The DNA here is from genome assembly GCA_014170235.1 of Listronotus bonariensis. NCBI lineage: Eukaryota > Metazoa > Arthropoda > Insecta > Coleoptera > Curculionidae > Listronotus > Listronotus bonariensis. Next base: position 8,750 of record JACEGR010006715.1, read on the forward strand.
TCGCGAAATAAAAGTCACTAAACAATTGACAATACATAAACTGCCATTTTAGGAAACCAGTGGTTATTCTATTTTTTTATGAGGCCTGTGTTGCTGAGCTACCTATCTAAAAAATCTTAAATGGTTTTCTACTCTTTTTAAAACTCAAATAAAAAGTATAAAATATTAGATGTTTTATTATATATTTTTTTCATTTGTGTGTAGTTAAGTTTATAAATTTAGATTTAAAAACAAATTGTGGAGTTTTAAGGCTAGTTCAAAGTGAGACATTATAATCTAAAACTTTGTGGCAAAAACTAATTTTAGGTTGGAGTCAATGTCCCCAAAAAATAGACGTGTTAAGTAATATACAGGTAAAATTAAAAACTATGTAAAGCCCACGTAGAAATAAAGGAATAACCACAAAAATGTTTAGTTAATATAGCCCTGTTTAAACTTTATCAGTTACAAAACAATAAATAGGCATCTTAAGCTTTAAAAGCATTAACTTTCAGATAAAAGCAAATAATAGTGTTTAAAAACTAGCTAAGTAACCCCAACTTTTACGTAGTCTACTGTACTCTACTAGACAAATAATTTTACAGCTACAATAAAGTAGCAGTCATATTTTGTTACATTATGAAAACCAAGTATATATATATTGGCTCAGGAATAAAGGCCCTTAAATTTTCTTACCGCAATTAGGCAACACCCAGTATAAAATTAATAATATTTTAACCAACCGGGTTTTAGTTAAGTTTGTGACTGAATAATTTTTATAGGTTTGTCCAGATATTAAGTATTTGACTAATAAGGTGAAAATAAATAGAGTAATATATTTAGTTGTATACCTAGCCTAAAGGAGAAACTTTAAACACATACCAGGGGGAACCGTAGGACAATTTTCTTCATCACTATTGTCTTCGCAATCTTTAATTCCGTTACATCTTTTGTATCCCATAATACAAAACCCTTCGGAGCACCTAAATCCTCCGTCAGGACAGTCCTGTGGTCCTAAACGAATTTTCGAAAAACAATTAAAATCTACCACGCAAAATTTAAAATTTCCGTGCGGTTAGTCGAAATTTAAAAACTTGGTTCAGTGGTCCTTTGTACAAAATTTTCCGATCCCCAAAATGTATGCAGTATAGTGCTTCGGGCAAAAGTCCGTAAAACCGCATTCAACCTGGTATGTTACAAAACTTTTACAAAAAAAAACAGTAAGTAATGTATAAACAAACACTTCATGGCTTAGTGGGATGGGTGTCAAATTAGTAGCAAGCATTATAAACTACACAACAAAATAGCAGATGGTTTGCACTTATATGGTTTTTATAGAAAATAGAAAACATAGTTCTGCAAAAATGTTTTTATTATCCAAAACAAACATAAACATTTTAAATAGAAGGAAGAATATTGTGCATGGTGTAATTACTATATTCTTACAGTAATTTATAATACACATACACATATACAGATTTTAAAAAAGTATCGTTAAATTCTATTTTTTTATTCTTCGCCATCGTGTCAAGAATGTGTTTATAAATAAAAATTCAATATTGCTTTTTTCTAGATGGTACCTTTTAGGTACATGGTAGTTACTTTTAATAAACTTGTAACTGAATTATCAAAATGGCTAAAGATAAAAGAAATCTAGAAAAATACTACCATAGCAGTTTGGCACCATAGATCAGAAACACCCTGTATATATATTTTTCCATGGTCATATAGGTCCTGTTTGATCGCAAATTAACTTGGAACAAATAAAGAAATTAAAATGCTGTTTTTTGCAGATAGCCTTGGATTTATCATATCCTCGCCCTTTGGTTCCAATATCGGTTAAAACAAAAACAAAATGTCTGATTTTTCGATATAGAGCAACTATTTTATTTTAAATGAAACACCATGTATATTTTTCTAAAAACCTAAAATTCAATGTTCCCCTTTAAAAACATGTAACTTGGGCTATGGTTATTTCCAAAATAATGGATTTATTGATAGCTAAAAATTAACTATATGGCATGTAATAGCATTATTTAACAATGAAAATATGCTGCATACAAGGTTATGAAAAAAAATACCGCAATAAAGTTATAAGTTTTTCTTAAAAATACAGATAAAACACAAAGCTTTGTTGCGGATTTTTATTTGTAACGTTATATTTATCAAATTTTCATTGTCAAAGGTTACGCTTGATTGGCATGCAGTCAGTTTTTTAGAGATCAATAATTTCATTATTTTCTGAAATAACCGTAGCTTATGTTATATTTTTCTAGAGAGGAAAGTGTAAATTTTAAGAATGTAAAAACACAATAAGTCCCTTTTAAAATAACAAAATTGCTCTATATCGGAAAGACAGCTATTTTGTTTTTGTGAGGAATCTTACAACTAAATGGCGACGATATTATGAAAAACTTTAAGAAAATCTAAAGCTTTTTTGCAAAACAGCATCTTAATATCGTTATTAGTTCTAAAGTTATTCGGAAAAAAATGGTTCAAAATATAGTCGGATACCCTATTCCATCCTATTAGCTATACTTTAATTATTAAAGTTAAAGAGGTATAGTCGATTTTCTTTTTAAATATAATTTAAAAAAAATTGGGCTGAGTTTTTACTTACTCTAGTTTGTTTACCATGGAAGTGGTATCAACCCTATTCATTAAATAAGGTTATGTTTTATTTTAACAGCCTAACAAGTGAATGTGTGATTAATAATAATTCAAAATATTCCTGAGAGGATGGCGAAAGTTAAAAAAGTAATATGCAACCTATTTAAATTTTATATTTCTATTAAACTGCCTATTTGAATAACGCAATACCTTAAAAATAAATTTTAAAATCATATTTCGACTAGTATTTTTTTGTACATAGAATAAAAATGATAAATTATAAAATTTTAAGTCAAATAAACTAACAAACTGGCAAGTTTACCTGGATGATTATCAGGTCGTAAAATCCAATAGCAATTGGTTATTTGTTCGTCACTTTGGTCTTCACAGTCTGCTATTCCGTTGCACAAGCTACTACTGTTAACGCATTTTAGGCCATTCTCGCATTTCCAAGCACCCGATACACAATCCAGTGGTTCTAAGTCATGCAGCATGCAAAAATAAAGTTAGGTCATGCAAAAATGTGTCTTGTTAGCAATATACAAAATGTAGTTTCCATTAGAATTAATATAGTGTTAATATTCTTATCTACAAGCTAGCCGGCACTTCTTCAATCTCGATTACCCAGTCTCGCATTTGACATCCGTATGATCTTTCAAAACAAACCTCATTTACAAGCGGCATTATGTTGAACATACATGCGACACTGTGGAGCGAGATTGAAGAATAGATTACTGGTAAACAATGAGTACTGTCGATATATGTATGTATGTATGTATTACAATGAGAAATGTTTCGCTTTTGATACGGACAGTAAAAAATAAACCTCTCACCTATAATATCTATAAACTGGTCTAAAAAAATAATTTTATACAAAAACGTCTTGATTTTTGAGATATTTTGAAAAAAACATAAATGCCCATTTTAGAAAAAAATATGCTATAGTTTTATTTTCCATTATTTTTGAATTTGAAGAAATATTATAAGGACTGCTTTTTAGGAGAAATGCATCTACGTATTCAAATTTTAATTTCAACGTTTTCGTTTTTGGATACCATCATCAACTTTTGTTTTTCGTATGACGGTTATTTTGTTTTTAGCACATTTTTAAAGATTTTAAACATTTTATAGAAATACTTTATTTTAAGGTCAAAAACCCACAAAATTAATTTTTGGTCCTAGTTAGCCATGACTGCGGAGACCACTATCTCTACCAACAATTTTCATTCAATACTTGATAAGAAGCTTTGTTGAGAAAGTCGACGCAAGTATATTTTTAAGTTTAAATCTAGTAGTCAAATCTAACCTACTTTAGGATCTCAAACATATTTGTATTTTGTACAGAACTTGGCACTCATTTAAATCTCCATTCTTTTTGCATCGAAGCCCACAAGCATAATTTTGGCATTGAACTTGGCTGACATTTTTCACATTTATGTTTTTGGTGGGATCCATAACTAAACAAACTAGCATACAAAAGCCAATTTATTAACCCAACCCAAATTCTAAAGTATACACACTAATTTTTAAAACAGTGTTCTTTACGCTTATAACAAATATATTTACACACGAAAGTGTAAAAAAGGCGACCAAACCGTATTTAAAAAAAAAAAAAATTAAAATCGAAATACAGACATTATTGAATATTTTGCAAAAAAACTTACCTTTTCAGCATAAGTTGCAATGGGACAGTTATGCTTTGTTTAAGCTTTCTTTTAACAAAACAACAATAGTTGGAAAATAGTTTCAAAATAAATTAGGCAAAAAAATGCTACAACTTTTTATAGTATCAAAAGAGCATGGAAAAAACGGTCGAGACTTTGAGTTGTAGTCTTATTCTATAAAAATTTATTTTATTACCTATGTTTTAATCAATATTGTTTTCTAGTTGTGTTCGTGTCGACTTGGATTTGCAGCTTAATATTATTAATTAATATTTTAATGCGTTGATGCACATAAAGAAAATGTCTTTGTTTGGGTACATAAGTTTATTAAACTTTAAAATACATCTGCAATTACTTTTTGACTAGGTTTATTTTTAGGAATCAAATGGCAATTATTTTTAAGGTAATAACCTCCGCAGTCATGGCAAATTCGGACCAAAAATCATTTTTACGTTTTTTGACCCCAAAATAAACTATTTTTGTAAAGTGTTATATATCTTTTTAAAGAAAAACAAACTTTTTTAAAAATGTGCTAAAAAATAAAATGGCCACCATAAGAAAAATAAAAGTTAATAATGGTTCTCAAAACCTAAATGTTAAAATTAAAATCGGAATACGTAGATGCATTACTCCTAAAAGTTGCCCCAATTGTGTTTTACAAATTTTAAAAATAATAAAAAATAAAAATAATACAGCACTTTTTCTAAAATGCACATTCTAGTTTAAGTTTTTATTAAAATATCTCAAAAACCAAACAAAATACGGCCGTCATCAAAACGACATTAAATTTTTAGTTAAATGACCCACAACTTTTCTTATTTAACTATTTTTTTATCACTAATAGTTTTCAATATTCCAATACATTTTCTATCAATTTCGGATGCAGCTTATATTAGCTAGATTTTTTATCTTTAAGGCAGCCCGCTAAGGCCTTTATCCCCAATACTAGTATATCGTAGGTGTTTTTTAGATGTTGAATACATATTCGCCCTTGTTCCGTTAACGTTGTCCAATCACTGAAACATATGCAGTTTTTCATTTCTTTACAACCAGGCGGTAGTGCCACCACGGACGTTATTTTAAATAACTACTACCTCAAAATGTCTTCCTGGTAGAGGCTTTGACGCCCGGTCACCAGGACGTTTTTGTACTGTATATAAAACGTTTTGACGGACCTTAACTTTTTATTAACTGAGTCTTGTGGTTCTAAATAAATAAAAAAAAACATTGAAATTTATGTTCCAAAATTAAAAATTTATGTGCGTTACTCGACAAAAATTGGTCCAGTTCGCTTTTGTACCAAATTTTACAAAAATAATTTAATTTCTAAGAGAACAAAAAACATAAAAAAACAGGTATGTAAAAAACTTAGGTAATTGGCAGGCATAAAGTTGGAAAATATTCATAATAATATTTTTTTAGGTAAATTTTGTCTGCTTTTCAAAAAAAAACTATTTATTTAAAATTTGTATCCAACTTTATGTCTGTATGTCACTTATTTTTTAAACAAGAAAAAACCTTAGTCACTTGGGAAAATGATAAATAAGATTAAAAAAATAAAAACTTTACATAAATTATAAAAACTGTTGTAATAATAAAATATATGCAGAAAAACTAAGACCACAAAAGCACAACAAGAGTGTCTGTGATCTAGAAACTTTACTGCTTTAATAGGTTTTTTGTTAAATTTTATTTGTTTTTTGTTTTTAAAGTAATAAAATGTATTTATACTTAAGTTTTCATAAGGCTTACAAATATTGCTTTATGTACGATTGCAAGTATTGCTCGTTGATATTTGACAAAGTTCTGATATAGAGCAGGCCTATCATAAAATTTATATAATTAGGAAATGGTTCATCCTAAATTACCTTAGCTTATTAGATAAAATTCATTTCTACTATTTGTCATTGATATTAATATACATGAGTAAAACTTATTATCTTTTAGCATTACGTTACTTTGGTTAAAATGCAAAAATTAAAAATAGTATATCATACAAAAACGAAACACAAAATATATTTATGATTTTGTTAATACTTCTAGAATAGGACATTATTATATTCTTGTAAAAGAAACACTAAGGATTAAAGCTGGAAATACTACATAAGATTATACGTTTAATTCTAAAAGCCCGAAAAGACAACACAGGAAGATAGAGAACTACGATAAAGTTGACAAAGAGAAGAAGAAATACAAAGAGAAGCACCAATAAAACAAAGAAATATTTGACTAACCACAATTATCCTCATCCTCAGAGTTAGGACAATCTCCGTTACCATTGCACCGTAGTTCGTAGTTAATACAGGATCCATCGTTACATCGAAAACTGTCTTGATTGCAGAAAGTGCAATTGGTTTCATCAGATCTATCCCTACAATCTGGTCGTCTATTACATCGGTCGATCTGGTCAATGCATTGACCGTCATTACACTGCCATTGGTAGTGTTGGCATCGGTCTCGATCTGTGTTTATTTAGAGTGGTTATATTTTTTAACTTTTACCATATATTAGATTTTTTATATTTTAAAATATATAAAGAGTATTATTGTAGTAGTGGATTAAAAAAATTTAGTTTAGGAGATGTTATTATAAAACAAATAAATAAAATAAAAACAGAATTAAAATAAAACTATCATATCTTTAGAAGTAGGATAATTTAAAACTAAACACCTATCATATCTGTATAAGTTGTGTAAGTAAACCCTAATGGTCCATTTACATTTATAATAGTAATATTTAAAAAAAAATTATTTAAAACAAACTAAAGAAAAAAAATTGGACAATTACACAAATAAATGTTTAATCCTATAAATTAGTTTAACTTTACTTATCCACCACTAAATTAAACAAAAATCTAAACTAGATAAATTAAACTAAAAAAGCTTTAGGTAAATGTCTAGTTACCGTAAGCATATCGAGCAAAATTAGTTTAAGTAGTAACCGTACAAGCAATATGTTACTAAATACTTAACCGCCTATGAGTTTTTCTATTATTTTTTACCGTAACCGATTTTAAATGTATAAATTATTTTAAAAAATCCACCACCAATTTAAGTTCCTATAGGTCTTCATATTAAAGTCGGTGATACCTTTGTAGCATTTAAAATAATGAATTACCAAATTGTAGTACACATAGTTGCCTTTCCTTTTCTGCTGTAGTTTGAAAAATACTTTATTTTCATGCAGTAATACAAAAGATTTTTAAAAACATAGTTGCGTACTAAAATATCTGTATAATTTATACTTAAAGACACTTAAAACATAATGTCTGATAAAATATCTTTTAAATCAAAGTTTTAAAATATGTCCAACCAATAGTTTTAAAAATGAGCAGAATCACCAGTAGATTAGACTAAGAAAGTAACTAAATATTTTTACTTTGCAAAATATAACCTAAAATAGGATTATTTACTTTTCTTTCTAGCTTAGTATATGTATATTATTATGTTAATGTATATTACATATTTACCTAAAGTGACACTATATATTTCATCGGTTTTAGGTTACAATAAAATTATTCTCATTAACACTTGTTTGCACTACTAGGGTAAATAAATTATGTCTTTAATCTTTTTATCACAATAAAACAGTTTTATATCACGCAATTGCCTTGTAAAAAAGTACTCTACTATACAAGGAAGTGCGTGATAAGATGCATATAAAAACTGTCCTTCCTAATTGGTTTTATCTTTATATCAAAATCTATCTTTAAGTGACATGTTCAAAAGTATTTTAAAAGGAAAATTAAATATAATACCATTGATTTAAAAGCAATCTATATGGCAATTGGTTTTTATTCCAAAAATTATTTTACAATAAAAAAAAAAATCATATAGTATAGATCCGATTACTTATCTGTTTTCCGAATATAAACTGTTGTACTCGTATATGAAATATGGTATTGAAATAAAGCTATTGCCATTGGGTTGTCTAAAAAATTATATTTAAGGCTAGAATAAAATGCATTAAATACATTTTAAAATGTTTAGGTCACCCCATACAAAGTCAAATATTATTTTTTAAATTTACATGTTAAAACTAATATACAGAGCATTAAAGGTACTTTCCCTTTAAAACTGTATAGAATAAAAAAAAACAAATAAAATTATTACCTAAAATGCTTTGTTTCCGAGATCCCTTTTCATCATGACTTTTCATCAGATATGTCCACAAAATTTGGTACGCTTTCTTTGAACATTATATCACACTTTTTGATGTTAAAGTTTTTAAAAAATTTTGCCAGTGACGTTTGAACAAAATTTGTTTTTTCTTTTTTTTTGTTTAAATACAATATTACTTTTAAAATACCCTTTTACTTTGGAGTTAATTTGGTCTCTTGATATTTTTTCGTACGACGAACGGTTTTTGTTAAAAGAAATAAAATCCATTTTGATGCATGGCAAAATCGCTTAAAACTGATATGGTGTTTTATTTCTAGTTAGGTTTTAAACTGTGTAAGAGCTTTCTATAGCAAAAAATGTAAAGTAAATGGTAAAAAAAGGAATATATAATTTTGTAAAAATATCTAGAATGGTAGAATATTTATGATAAAATATCCATTTTTGCCTTAAAACTTTGTATCTTGCAAAGAAAACATTTCGGAAATAATTTAATTTAAAAGTATGTCTTACTTTTTGCATTTTATATAGTAATAAAAAACAAACTTAAAAAACACCCTTTCTATAACTATATTTTTCCAAATTTGTTAATAAAGCCGTCAAAATTTTTAAACTTTAAAATTTGTTTACAATTGTTTGGTATTTTCTGTATAATTTAAAAATATATAGTTTATTAAATGCCACTATGCTGGGTGTGTAAATAATTCCTTTTTTTATTAAATATTTATTCTTGTCAATAATTTTTTAAAGGACTGATTTGCAACACGTTTATTTATATACCATATTTATTTAAAAAAATGTTTTTATTTAGCAAACGGATGGTAAACATGGCTTCAGATCTCGTACTATTTGGAGCAGTACTGCGAAGTTTAAGAACAATACAAATTTTTTAAACCTACGCCTCTTTTTATGTCAGGTCCTAAAGATTACCAAGCAGTAGATGTATTATTCTTACAATGGAGAAATGCATTTTTAATTGGTCGGTTTTTAAATTACCAAGCAGTAGATGTATTATTCTTACAATGGAGAAATGCATTTTTAATTGGTCGGTTTTTTAAACGTGACGCATCACAGTTCTTCTAAACCCATCTTTAAACAGATCTTTTCGAAAACAATTATCTTATTTAAAAAATAAAAATATCTAGTTTGACTATACAATAATTTGGTAATCATTCTGCTTAAACGTGTCCAGAGAAAAGTTAGTACTAATGTTATTATTGCAACCTAACGGTACTACAACTTGGTAAACCACTACCAATTTATTGTTTTCCATACTTTCGCAATCGATTTCATCGGATGAGTCCTGACATTGCCGAGTGCCATCACATCGTTGACTTTGTGGAATGCAATAACCGTTTTTGCAATGGAAGTCGGTATCCAGACAAGCTGTAAGGGGTAGAGTAAATTTGACATTGATCTTTGGTATAAAGTTTACAACACTGATGGGTTAGATGTTGAATATTGAAAGAATTAAAACACTTATGAAGCCAGATATGGAGGAAACATGGCATAGGACCGATTTTCTATAGCCAGATGCTGGACAATATATAAAATAAATTCTAGTGAGAAGGAAGTGATATTTTTGATAAAAGCTGGCGCAGTTGTTGATGTGTGATCAAAAGACAAAAAACATCAATTTTGTAAGGAATTATGTGTTAAATTGGGGGAAAATCTTTTCCAGCAGAAACTATTAATTCCTTAAATAATGATTATAATTGTTTATTAAGTTTAAAACATAATATTTTAGGTATAATTTACAATGTTTACGACATAAAGGTAGTCCCTGGGCCAGTAATAAAATGAAATTCATGATAAGAACACTTTTAGAAACCTTTTTAGAGGGGTTCATATTGACGAGTCTACCAGGAATATGCATATCGCTATATATGGAAGCGGCGCTTTAACCCATCCTGTCAATGTCAAATGTTTCGGGTGTCGCACTGGGCTAACGTCTCACTTTTTTGTCAGACAAGTTTACCACAATGTTCAACATTCATTTTTTAAACATTGTGCCAAAAATCGAAAGGATTACAGTCACGTAACCCGCCTAGTCCGATACCCGAAACATGTGTTTGATCCTTTTAAACAAAAGGTTTAAAAATTGCATTAAAACATTGTAGTAAACTGTCTGACACAAAAGTAATGCATTTGCCCAAAACTTTTGACATTGACAGGCTGGGTTAAAGCGCCGCTTCCATATATGGCGGTATGTATATTCGTGGTAGACTTAAACTAACGTCAAAAGGGACCCTCCTAAAAATATTTTAAAAGTGTTCTTATCATGAAGTTAATTTCATTACTGACCCAGGGACTAAAGTAATATACAGTTTAAAAAAAAAAGTATAAATGATGTTTGCTTTAAAGAATATTTTAAAAATCATAAATTGAAAAAAAAACTTATCTAAAATGATTAAACATATAAATGTTTAAACAATATGTTTTTTCAGATATTCCATTTAAAGACTGTTATCATTTTTTATTATAAAAACCCTAATAAGTTTTTGTTGTACCAGAGTGCTAAAGTATTGGGATTCTATTTAATTTATTTAACTGTTTATGGAAATATATGATAAAACCAACATGGACGGTCTAATAAGAAAACACATTTATATTTCCTAGTTTTTTAAACTTTTATAGGAAAATTTAATTTTTTTATTTATGGAAAAACTCGCCAGTGAAGAAAGACAAAGTCACAAACATCTAGAAGATAATAACAGACTTATAGTGAAGAAGAGAACTCACATTGCAGATGAAGAATAAGCCCATATGTAGACGATTGAATAGTATACAGCACGAATAAGGTGACTGTCTTTGATTAAAAGGATATAAGAACAAATTATATACTATACCGGATATGTTTTACAGGCGTTTTTGTCTTAACATTTTTTTATAAAATAAAATGAAACGTGGTATGTCGGTTTTTCACATAATTATTAGACGGAGCCAAAAAAATCGATTATTTTGTTTGTAAAACATATATATATATATATATATATATATATATATATATATATATATATATATATATATATATATATATATATATATATAAATTATAATAAAAACTTTTCTTTAAGGTGACAAAGGTTTGAGCCAAAGGTTTTTAAACAGTATTTTTCTTTATGCAAAACTTGTTGATCTAAAAAAATTACAAACGCACATTCCGAAAGAAAATTAAATTCCTAACAAAAAGTTCTGTTTTGTAAAATGTTGTCAAATATGCCGTTTCCACGTAATCGGGCTTTAAACATTTAACTATTTTTTCAATTTTGTTTCTCGAGTTTAGGTTTTTGTTACTACTTATAAATATTATTATTTAAAGAAAGCCAATACATATTTTTAAAGGATATTAGATGTTCTACAAAAAGGTCTTTAACATTAAAAAAGACTTCTTCGAAACTTAGTCGACGTTGAAATTACTTTTGGATTCAACTTTAACGGTAATCGATTTTTTGACCCAGTCTAATAAATAGGAATTGGGAGTATTCAGGAAGATTTAGCCGCTTAGCTCCTGGGTAAGCGGAGTGTCAAAACTGTCAAGTTAAACCAATAGGATGGCTTTATTTTGACAGTATTGACACTTCGCTTACTCAGCGGTTAAGCGGCTAAGTACTCCTGAATATTGATTTAACCGGCATTATCTGCTACTTTCAAATTTTAAATGAAACTTGTGTTATAAAGTGCTTGTTTAAAGTTAGCCGCCCTAGCTTTTAAATTGTTTGGTAATTTTTCATTAGAATTTAAGGACTTTATTAAGACAACATAAACCAAATTTTAAATAAGAAATGACAGATATGACAAACTGACAGCTGGGCGCCATTTTGAAAAGAAACTTTATAACCCCAGAATATAAAGTGAATACCTTTACCTTCCCAAAAATGGCGGTACTTTAACAATTACCTGAATACCTGATTTGGATGGCCATATCTCCAAAACTAATAAAGGTAGATATACCTTATGTAGTATTTTTAAGCGTCTTTTGAATATCTATATAATGATATAATATACAGGGTGCGTCATTAAAAGAATTTATACTTGTTGTCATAGCATGTATAAGATCACCAATAATTACCATTACATAAATCCTTCAAAGAGCTTTAAGAAAATACAACATTAAGTGTATCTAACTTTATTAGATTTGGAAATACGGCCATCTAAATGAGGTATTCAGGTAATTTTCAAAATACCTCCATTTTGTAGTATGTAAAGGTATTGACTTTATATTTTGGGATTATAAAGTACTTGTTAGAAGCTTTAAAGTTATGTGCTACAAGACCCCCTTTCCATTTTTTTTAAATGGCGCCCAGCTGTCAGTTTGACATTTATATCTCTCATTTCCTATCTTAAATTCTGTTTATGTTGCCTCACTAAAGTCCTTAAATTTTCATAAAAAATACCAAACAGTTCAAAAGTTAGAGGGGGAGTCCTGAATTTAGACAAGCACTGTATATTTTCTAACTATAAGATTAAAAATTCCATTACGCCCCATATAATAGAATTATTTAAAATAAACCCTTTTAACGTCATTTTTGATGTAAAAGTATTAAAAAATGTTTATAGTTTTATTTTATTTCGACTCATATTCTATTTAAATGATAAAAAATATTCATGGGGTTCCATTTAAAATTTAAAAGTACTGGGCATTTCCTGTCAAACCAAAAGAAAACCAGAAAACGTGTTAAAGAAAAATTGTTTATATGGGTATAACAATTTTTTTTAAAATTAAAAATAGAAATGTTACAAGGGGAAACCACTTTTAAGAAATACCTAATATAGGGTCCAAAGACATTTAGGACAGAGGTAAACAGGTAAAAAAAAGAAGGTTTGAAACTATTTTTATTAAAAGTATAGTGTTTACCAAATTTGAAACTATAAGTAATAAAAAAATTGGTAAAATATTGACAATTATTGTATAGAAAAATGGAACTTTAGATATACAGTGCGAGTCTGTAACTTGAAATAAATTCAGTAAATCAAATACCATTATTTTTTTGAAAAAATGGTAGAACACGTCGATTAGTATTTTCAGTTGCGGTCTTTGTCATAAAAAAAAATTATACAGTGTGTCCTAAACTAGAGATATGACGTCAACGATAATTTTTTTAAATGGCAACACTGTTTTTTTGTGACTGTTTTTAAAGGGCAAATCAAGTTATACATGACTACTAATTTTTATATTTTTATTGCTTGCCGTTTCCAAGATAATTTATTAACCATTTTTTATTTGCAAAAAATTTATGCTTAAATGTTGTCCGAGTTTTTATGTACTTTAAAGATTATTCTGTTTTCAATTACAATTGGTATTTTCGATAGGAATTTGATAATGTAAACAGTTGATAATTCTGCTTAGAAGGTAGTATTTCACGTTCGTTTAAACAGTAACACCAGTAAGGTACATTTAATACTAAGTGACTTTTACTACTTACTTTTATTTTGTCATTATTGTGTCAAAGTTAGATCTCCATCTCGCAATGCCTTACTTAACAGAAAAGCACAAAATTGAAATCTTAATGATGATTGGATATGGGGATAGAGCGAGAACACAGAGTGAAGTGAGTCATTTATTCAGAGACAGATATCCTGATTTACCACCCATATCACAAAGTACCATAAGCAAGATTGAAAAACAGTTTCAAGAAAACGGCCACGTTAAAAAAACAACTATTTATCGTCAATCTGCGCTCAATGAAGAGGTCAAAGTTGATGTATTATTAGCTGTTCAAGAAAATCCTAATATCCCCACTAGGCAGGTAGCGCTCGAACTTGAAATTAGTCAGTCTTCAGTAGTAAGAATTCTCAAAGCGCAAAAATTTCATCCCTACAAACTAACAATCCTCCAGGAACTCAATGAAGATGATCCAGATAGAAGACTCCAATTTTGTGAACAATTTATGGAACTAATACAGTCTAATAATGTAAACACAGAAAACATTCTGTTTTCTGATGAGTCAACGTTCATGCTAAATAGGGAGGTAAACCGACAAAATTGTCGTTATTGGGCAGACGAGAATCCATGCTGGATGAGGGAAGGCCACACTCAATGGCCAGAGAAAGTCAATGTTTGGGCAGGGATTGTAGGCCAGCAAGTTATAGGACCGATATTCTTTAAAGGAAATCTGAATGGAGCGCGGTACTTAGAGTTCTTGCAGGATGAACTATTTCCGATTTTCGCTATTGTTTTCTGATCCGGTAGAAGCTGATGTCCCTAATAGAAACATCTGGTTTCAACAAGATGGTGCGCCCCCCATTTTGCAAGACCGCAAGACCTGTCCGTGATTATCTGGATAATGTATTTTCAGGCAGATGTATTGGTAGAAGAGGACCATTTGAATGGCCACCGAGATCCCCAGATTTGACTCCGTTGGATTATTTCTTATGGGGATATTTGAAAAGCAAAGTATTTAAGACCAAGCCCGCAAATATTGAGGAGTTGAAAGCACGAATAAGGCATGAGTGTAGACTAATTTCCCCAGAAATTATTAGACATGTTCAACACGAGTTTCAATTGCCATTAGGGTATTGCCAAATAGTGAATGGGCAACATTTTGAGCATTTATTAAGAAATTATTAGGTTTTAGATTTATTTAATAAAAATTATTAAGTTATATAATTTTTACATTTTGCAAATAAAAAATGTTTATTTAATTATCTTGGAAACGACAAGCAATAAAAAATAAAAAATTAGTAGTTATATATAACTTGATTTGCCCTTTAAAAACAGTCATAAAAAAACAGGGTTTCCATTTTAAAAAATTATCGTTGACGTCATATCTCTAGTTTAGGACACACTGTATCAATAATTATTTTATGACAAAGACCGTAACTGAAAATACTAATCGACGTGTCCGACTATTTCTAGAAAAAAATAATGGTATTTGATTTACTGAATTTATTCCAAGTTACAAACTCGCACTGTATTAAAACTTTGTGTTAGATAAAAAGTTTGATTTTTTTTCATAGGTAATAAATGCTATAATGAATTATGTTGTTTTAAATGAAGGATCAAAAGCACATATTATTATTTAAATTAGGATCGTATTAGCAAACTTAAAATAATAATTGTTGTTTAAAATAAAATTAAAAAAATATATATATGTAGGAAAGCAAAAATGTAATATGTCATTAAAAATTAGATCTGAAAGAATAATAAATAATCAGGTCGATATTTAAGCTAATAAAGTTTATGTTGGTGTTTTCTATAATATGGATAATATATATAACAAAAATACTAATTAATTTTGGTAAAAAATGTTAATAAGAAAATGTATTAATTTTATGTCCTAAAGAGAAACAGGTTAAAATGATGTTTTTATATTTTTTAAGGTTATAACCCTGTTGGCCCGTCCTCAAAGCTTAGAATATTAGGTACCTTCCATAAATAACTGTCATTACTGAAACGGGGCATCCAAAATTGGTAAAGTTGTAGAGAGCCTAATGCGTCAAATATATTAGATTTTTTAAATCTCTATCCTTTCTGGCAAAAACAGTCAACTATAATTAAGAATACTTTTGCGAAATTTGAGATTTTCTTCTGATGGTAACACTTACGACAATCCTTTTCATCGCTCTGATCCTTACAGTGGTATTCCCTATCACATAAATTTCTTCTAGGGATGCATTCTCCTGAATGGCACCTAAAGTCATCGCCACCACACGTTGGCGCTGGTTTTTGTACAACATGCAAAAAGGTTAGGTTTAAAAGACATATTTTATGCACCGACATAATTTAAGATTTATCTGGTTCTAAGAAATTTTAAAGGTTATTTTTAGTATATATTTATTTAATATTTATATTATTATTATTTATAGCCAGGACGGGACGCACTTTTCGAGTTTTGAGGACCTTTGCTTATTGATCTGCATTCATAGTTTATAACAGTAAAAAAATTACCCTGGTTAAAAACGAAGCAATTTAACAACTGCTATATAGTTAAAAATAAGTCGGATAATAGTAGTAATAAGCTTAAGTCACAAAGAAAGTGTAATGTATTAGAATACTCACCTTAATATTATTTAAATTGCTTAAAAATTAAATATTTGCCCTTTTAATTTAACAAAAATATTACACATATACAATGCGAATAAATTTTTAAAATATTTAAAATGTAACAAAAAAATAATCAGTAATTAACTTCTTTAAATTACTACTAACAAAAAGAAATAACAAAACCAAATAAAAACCACACAAACAACCAAAACAACTAAAAATAACCTTTAAAACAATTTTGTGTAATGCCAAACACCAAAAATCAAAATACTAATTTTTAAATGCACTCATCACCAATCAAGAAATTGTGCAAAAAAAACAATAATATGCACTTCAAAAACTTAAGCCGAGCAAACTTGCAAGCTGTTAAGAGCAGCCATGGAAAGCCAGGTGTGCGTGTGCATTTTTTATTTTTCATGCAAAAGTAAAATCTAAATATGCGATTTAAGTCAATCAAGGACAAATTTCATAGTTACCTTTAAGACATATTACCTTCTTTTTATTAATGTTTGTATCCGATATATCCAAAATAATTAATACCGCATGTTAAAGTTGTAAAAACTAGATTAATAATAACTTTTATTGGCAAATCTAAACTTTCAATACATTTAAAAGCATGATGCCCAGGTTTTCTTTTACTAAACGCATTTAAACCATCATGCAAAAAGAAAAATGGAATATTACAGGGTAGGTCTCCTCGTCTATATATACAGGGTTATTCTTAACTTATAAAAATTATGACTAAGGACAAACAACGACCTATTCTTTTTTCAGCATTAATATGGTATAATCACTATAGCACTTTTTGTAATTCTAATCACAAATCACAACTGAAAGTAGAGTGCACTTTTTCTTAAACCAATATTATCATGACTTGTTTGTTGGTTATTTTTTTGTTTAATAAAAAACAAAAAATTCAGCCGATTAGTTTTTCAGAGCAATTTTTTTTTCTGATTCTGGCCTTACAATCTAAGTGTTTTAGCCAAAGCAGAGAAATTTAAAAACTATACTTAAATATTTATAAAAGCAAAATAGCACACTATAATAATTTGCGTAATTTTATTTAATTTACAATAATTGATGATTTATTTAACTAACTAGAAATATTTTACCAACCTTTATTTCATTATTAGTAATTGTTGGACCTTGGCAACAATTTTTTAAGTAGATACAGGATGTAATTTAATTGAAGGCTGAAATTTGAGGGTATGATTCCTTAGCTTAATTTAGAAAGAAAAGTTTATATGAACATGTTCTAAACGTCTTAACTTTTGAGATACAGAGTGTTAAAATTTTCAAAAACACTTATTTTATTAAAAACTGTTTTACTGAATATAAACCTTATTTAAATAGGTATCTATTATTTTTGTTACATAATTGCTAATTAAAAATTATAAAACCTATTATTTTAAAGGAAAAGATCCCGCAATGGTTCGTTAATGGTCTAAAAATATACAAAAATTTTTTTTTCTTTAACAAAAAAAAAAAAAAAAAAGAGACATAAAAACAGTATTTTTATTTGTTTAATTTGAAGAAAGCACAAAAATTTTACAAACACTTACACAATCAGTGGCATACCGTTTTTTTGTTGGAAATATTCCTTTAGTTGACTCCCGAGACGCCACAGGACTTTTTAAATGTAGGACATTATGTTTATATGGACTTTTCTTTCTAAAATAAGCTAAGGAATCATACCCTTTAATTTCAGCCATCAATTAAATTACATCGTGTACGTATAGATTAAGAATAATCCTGTATATAGGTTTTCTGTTTTTCTGACGCAGCTGTCACAAAATTCCATTAACTTTGATAACATTAAAATATAATAGAGCAGGAGAAGCTAGATTTTGTTGTTCCAGTTTTTTTTGTAAATATTTGTCCTAAACAGTATATTTTATTTACTAATAATTAAAGATATTTTATCACTCATAGTTCTTAAAAATACGTATTAAGATATTTGGGAGAAGTAGTAAAATTTAAATAAAAAGTATTAAATATAAGTAAAATAATGTTGTCTTTAAGACGCAAAATCCATATTTAGGTTCTGCTTTTTTAAGATTTCAAAATATACTTGTACATCCACCAACATGTAGATGTGCTATATAGCTTACCGCTAGGGCAGTTACGTTCATCTTCACGGTTGCTACATTCGGCACTTCCAGAACATCTTAGGTAGTCGGGAATACATTGACCATCTCCGCAAGAAAATTCTGACGGAAGGCATTGAGGTGCTGAAAAAGAAATATTTTCTAATAATTTATATACTAAAAAAACAATTAATCAAAACCTTAAGGAGATTGTAAAGTGCAAACAAGTTAATTTAGCTAAAATAATTAAATTAAAAAAAAATGTCATGCATTTTTTATTTATATTAAAATGTTATACTATGGCCCCGTTAGCCTTTAAACACAAAAACGCGGGTAGTTTACTCTTATGTAGTTTTCAATGTTTTAATATACCCTGTATATCAATGAATTTATACCAAAACTAACTAATTGTAATATGGCGTTAAAGCATACTTTTTACAGAATAAAATTTTCTTTAAAATTACATCACAAAAAGGTTTTACTTGTTGCACACTTAATGAATCATACTAACAATTTAAAGTCAGAAACAATTAATTTTAATGTGTTCACTTTTTAATATACCTTATCAACAATATAATTCAACAGGTTTAATACTAATTTATTTAAAGTAATTGTATTTTAAGGGAAAACCTAAGGTAATATTAATAATTTTAAGTACACTTAAAGTAACTCTTATTATCTCACAAAATCAACTTATTTAGATAAATTTGTATCCTAATAATAATTAAAAAACTTTATTGTAAAGACATCGTACTTTAATTCTAGAAATTTAATATAAAACTGTAAACAAATATAAAAAATACTAATAAAAAAGTATTCGATTCACCTGTTAATAACATATTCTTAGGAAAATAGTACTAACGTCAGTATAGCACGAATATAACCAATACTATAAACAAATTTTTTTAATAATTAATATTATTGCAAATCCCTGAGTAAAATTTAAACATAATAATTAATTATTACAAAACTAGATAACAAAAGTGAAAATTAAAAGCTCAATCACAGTTAAAACTGCTGGTAGCAAAAGTGTATCTAAATTGAAATCTCTTCTCTTTTTTGACAAATGACATATTCGTTTACACTAGTTTTAGAGGCGTATTGATAAAATTCTACTTCCAAAGGATTTTACTCTTTTTAAAAATGCGGCACTTGCATCATAAAAGTAATTATAAAGTTAAGTAAAAAAAAACAGTACACCACAACTTTTTTAGGGTTATTTTATCTATCTTGGAATGCTTTAAAATTTACTTTTAAAAGCTCACTTTTATTAATATTTACAAGTGGTATACCGGGTGGTGCATCGCAAGACTATCTATAGAAAATCCCATGTAGGTTTTAATACCCTTAAATATTGGCTCCTATTGATTTTACAAAAACTGTAAAGGACTTTTTAAAGGCAATAATAAGATAAACTCATATACTAGAAAATAACAAAAAATTTGTTACTTTCTAGTAAGCCAATTAAAAGTAATTAAAAAAAACTATTTACAAAACCGTTGACTGATCACGTAATGAATCCACCAGTAATAATATATAAATAATAATAAATAAGTACCGTAAGCAATTATCTCACCGTGGGGTAAGGGTGGGTCTGTGCAAATATCACGTAACTTTTCTTCCACTAGTTTTTCTTTTCAAAATTATTTAGACGTCAAAATCAGTTTCGGAAAAGTAAAACGTTAATTAAAAAATTGACGAGACATTTGATTTATTACTGATGGATTTATTTAGGTATGTATCAGGTATGCAACGATATTACAAATGGTTTTTCTTAAATAACAATTATTTGACTTATTGGTAAATAACAAAATTTAGTGTGTAAACTTATATTATTATCGTCTTCAAAATAGTCTTATACAATTATGTTGTACAATCAATAGGGGAGCCAAGATTTAAAGTTATCAAAATTTACATGATATCTGTAGCCAGTCTGTCGATGCACCAATCCGTATGTCATATACTCACATATAAATTGTTAAATGTATTTATAAACTCACAATTACTAAGTAAATTATAAATAAAAAAATTAATAACTATAGCTAAGTACGGTAACTCACATTTTTCTTAACTCTACTTTTTAATAAACTGTTCGTCATACCCCTGTATATTGCAAAACTTGGCTTCATTGTTCAATTCATAAATTGGGGCTATATTGCGAACTGCTAATAAAAAATATAGACGGTTTCGACTATTATTAATAAAATTAATAATTAAACCTATTATTGATTCCAATCCTAATAACGTTGTTTTCAAATCTAAAATTTAAATTTCAATTTTTGTCACAGATGGAAGCTGAACAATTCTTTTATTTATTTTAACTATTTTAGTTACTTTAGTTTTTGACGTGTATCGATAAATGAGTAACGAGAACATATTTTTTAAAAATTAGTGTTACTATTTAAAACATATTCTTTTTAAAAAATAATAGGCGGCAAAATTATTAAAATTTATTCTTTAAACTTTGAAACGTAATATTCATCAGAATATTAATGTTTAAAATACAAAATCAATAGCAACGTCATATTTTCTTATATCTATATCTAAAGAACCTAAAGTAATATGCATGTTTAACAAAGACAAATGGCAATATTTACATATTTACAAATTTTTAAGAAGTACTTTACTTTTAGAGTTGTTAGTTAAGTTGAGACATTCTCACAACGATCTGTTTTTCTGTTTTTTTTTTTAAATAAAATTCAGTTACAAGAATAACATCAAAATTAAAATATAATTGCAAAGCAGACTATAGAATGCAATTTTTAACATAAATGCAATACTTTTGTTTCTTAACGTATTTCAAATTTTTGCTCATACCTTGTAATGGCAGAGGAGCCCACGTGGGGGATTTTGGGGTTTACTATAGCGCGGCGGATTAATATACCGGAGGATACCTTGTACCCGGTTAAGTACCTGGACCAAATATAAGCTCCTATACAGGGTCGATAAAAAACAAAAATATATTCATTAGAATGGGCGCATCAGATTAAGAAAGGGTGAGTTAATTACATGCTAAATAGTGTATATTCTACTAATCTGACAATTTAGGAGTGACGTAAAGAAAGCAGAGGGCTAAAAAGTTGTAAAAAACGTTATTTCGACATTTTCGAGTGTAGCTATTTTTTAATTTTAAAGAAAATAATTCACGGATAACGAAAAATATATAATCCAATACGATCCTAACGATTTCCAAAAGCTGAAATTATAACAGTATTTTTTGACATACTTAAGAATCTATAGCCGCTTTCCCCACCGATAAAAAGGTATACATTATATAACATTTTTTTCTTCTTATGACCCAAGCTTTGCAACCCAATAGGTCTCTATAAAGCTTAAGTAAATCCCCATTTTTCATCGTGGGCTTCCCTACTATAAGGTTTTTTCCCAAATATTATACCATACTTTTTAGTTTTCCTTTATATGAAACTAGATCTGTTAGAGATGACAACAATCATAGCTTTTGCAAAATCATTGCTGTTGTTCTTTAAAGCTTAATACTAGCACGCAATCTAATTCATCTTCACATACAGTGTGTCTACGGTAAGTGGGCGTCATGTGGGAAACTTTTTTATTATTAATTTTACGAAAAAAGTTATTCTCTAGAAAAAGTTCTGCAAAATCTAAAAAGCAACCATCAGATATCCAATTGTATTAGTCATCTACGAGGTTTGGCCAAAAATGTTTTTCTAATATTACAAAATATGCATTTTTGTTCATTTACAAAAAAAAAAAAAATTTGTTTTTTTCTGCGATAGTGGTAAAAATTTAGATTTGTACATTTGTGAACTACATTTCATTATTATAAATGTTATAGGACAGGTTCAAATAAACTTTTTAAATGTACTGTTATTAAAAGAAGCAGAATGTACAATGTACTAATGTACAATCTTAAATTTTCTCGATTTTTGCAGAAAAAATATTCAATTTTTTTGGAAATGAACAAAATTACATAATTAGAAGTAATATTTAATTTCAAACAACTTTATTTATAACAATTTTCGATTTTAGCAAAAATACAGGTACTTTACTCTTGAGCAAAAATTACATTTTTGTTTCTTATATGATGCCAGCTTACGTAGACACACTGTACAAGAAATTTTATTTTTTTTACAAATAAGTAATCTTAGTTGCAATTTAACTGCCAATGCCATTTTTGACTTTTATTTTTAAAACATTAAACCAGTCTTTTATCCTAATTTGGGTTTTTAGGCATATTATACCTACATTAAAATGCACTTTCTCCAAAAAAGTGTTACAATCACGAAACCATAAGGCCAATTGACAAAGTTTTGGATATCGAATTGGGCGAGTTTCGTTACTATAATCCTTTCGATTTTTGGTACAATGTTTAAAAATTGCATGTAAAACATTGTGGTAAACTTGTCCGACAAAAAAGTGACGCGACAGGCAGGGTTAACGCACCACTTCCATATATGGCGGTATGAATATTTGTGGTAGACTCGTCAACCCCCTAAATAGGTTTTAAAAGTGTTATTATCATAAAGTGAATTTCATTACTGGCCCAGGGACTAAAAATATAGTAGGACACCCTGTATTATTATTTCATAAGGATTTTTAAGACGTGCTATATGACGATGTAATATTTATAGCTCGATTTCCTTATTTTATACCCTATAAAGGTTTTTATTCAAAATCGCAATGATTTATATTTTAAACCTGATTTGTATAACATGACGTTAATAAATTAATAATAGCCGAAAGTATTTCCATTATTTATTTTAACTTTTACAAGGAAACTGAGTCTTCGTGTAATATTTTCATAACTTTTCCCAGTATTGGAATTTTGCTGTGTTAGCAGACGTTAACAGGTTTTGTTGTACCACCCGGGACCATCCACCCAAAGGTTAAATGTCGAGCTATTTATTATATAGAATTGGTCGGGTAAAATTAAAAAGACGCAGACGTTTTAAATCATATTTAAATTTTCTCTCGCAAAAATATTCTATAGGCAGTTTTAGTCTGGCTAATGATTTATAGTGCGTTATTGTAAAAGAAAATTGTTTATTATAAAGGAGTTTTTATAGAAACCAAAAAAAAACATATTTCCTAATACTACGAATAAAAATAACATAAAACGCATTATTTGATTCTTTGAAAAACGATCAACATCACATGGCTGTTTTACTTCTATTATTTACTTTTAACTTTAAAAGTAAAAAGTATATTTAACACAGGTACCGGGTGTCAAGTTACAAATTTACACCCCCTTTATTTGTTTTATTTGTACAAAATAAATAAAAGTATCAGTTTATTGGCGTAATTTGGTAGTTTCCAAATCAGCAGTCAAATGTTTGAAATTTCTTAAAATATACAGGGTGCGACAAAAATTATGATTTATTTAATAGAACGCCCGGTATTTCATATATTCATACCGCAATATATGGAACGCGTTCACCCAGCCGGTCAATGTCAAATGTTTCGGGTGTCTGACTGAGCAAACGCGTCCCTTTATTTGTCGGACAAGTTTACCACAATGTTTTACATGCAATTTTTAAACGTTGTGCCAAAAATCGTAAGGATTACAGTTACAAAACCCGCTCAATTCGATACCCAAAACATATCAATGGGCCTTATGGTTTCATGACTGTAACACTTACGATTTTTGCATGCACAATGTTTAAGAATTGCATGTAAAATATTGTGGTAAACTTGTCCGACAAACAAAGTAACGCGTGTGCTCAGTCTGACACCCGAAACATTTGACATTGACAGGCTTGTTTTAGCGCCGCTTCCATATATGGCGGTATGAATATTCATGGTAGACTCTTTAGAAGTATCCCCCCAAAAGGTTTATTATTATGAAGTCAATTTTATTACTGGCCCAGGGACTAATAGATATTAAAAGCACATTGTATCTTATATTGGAATCTGTAAAGAAAGGAATTTTATTGGTTATTTATCTGGAGTAGAACTTATGAAAGTACCTAAGAAAGGTTACCTGCAGTTTTTCGAATAGCAAGACGAAAAATAATTCTTGTGAAAATCAAGTCAATATAGTTGGGATTGGTTCTTTAAAATCCAAAAATGTATTTTAAGTGTTAAAGTGACGATAGTGAAAAACTATTAATTTCTATGTTTTAACCAAACATGACGGTGTTATATTTGAAAGTTTAAAATTAGAATCGCAAACATTGCAAAACAAGTGAATAATTTATTATTTTGCCATTTTCTTTCTTAAAAATTTTGTCTGGGGATAAAGACTACGATGGATGAACATTAAACAGGCATTATTGAGCATGTTGAAGCGTCATTAAAACATTTGTTACATTTTAATTTCTTATCGTAAAAGGCTTAAAATAACCCAATTTAAAGGTAATTTTAATTAGTTAAATAATAAAAACATTGTATTATAATGATACGAATCAAAATGGCTTGTTTTAGTGTTTAATAAGCGGATAAACTTTAATTAATTAATTTTAATCTGCGAATAATTAATATGTTATTAAATTGAAATATCAATTCGAATTGTGATTTAAATTTTGCACGAAATAATTTTGCCTATTGAATATAAATTTATAATTCCTAAAAAATGCAGTAAAACAATAATTAGAAAAAAATTATTGATATAAAATATCATCATCCTTAATGGGCCGTGCTCGGATAACAAAATATAAGAAAGAATAATTGCAAAAATATACAAGTCGTACCAGTTCGAATTTTCCATATGCAATTTTTCCAGTGCGTGAAAAGGAGATGATCGAAAGTATGACATTTGTTTATTCTTCCATCACTACGTCATCGATAGTACAAGGTCAAACGTAGACCGAAGAATATTGTTTTTAGTTTCCCTAAATCTTTTTAAAAACGTTTGGTTTGTAATGAATTTTTAATTTGTAGCTGCTTGCAATTTAAAAATAAATTCAAACTTTAAACGTTATCTCGGTACGTATCTGTATGGGCAGAGGAGAACATACTAAATATTTTTTAATTTTTAAAATTTAAGCACTAGGTGTCTTTTGAATACATTATTTCTTTAAAACACATTAAAACTCAACTTGGGGGCATCTATACATTACGTGAGTCCAGAGCCGTACGGTGAGAGGGGGCAATGGAGGCAATTGCCCCTCCTAAGTTAACGAGATTTGGGCAGGCCCTCCCGGGAAAAATTTGAATTTTTTTGCCCCTCAAACTTATTTGGACGACAAAATCAATTTCGGTTTGAAAAATGGTGCCTTTTTACATTTCACCTGAAATTGGGGGATGGGGAGGATGAAGCAAATCTTCTTAGGGGGACGAAGAGGTGTCCAAAAAAATCGCCTCACGTAATTTAGGGACGCCCCTTTGATATCGAGCTGGCACGACGTGTATAAGCTTTGCCCAAATATTATTTCTAGAAAGTTGGACTGCTGGTTATTGGTAAAAAGCAAAATATTTTTTTACCGTCACAATAATATATAAAATTAAAAAATTAAAATTAAAATTAAAAAGCAAAGTGTTTTCTGTTCATAAAAGGAGATTTCTTAATGCTTGTTAGAACAAAAATAATAGAAAAAATGGCAAAATATGTGGCTAAGCTTTTACAAGTAAACATTTAACATTATTTTACAAACATAAAATTTTAATTCGTAAAAAAATTAATTAAAATTGAGGAATACAAAAACCTAATAAAACTTTATAAAAGGAATTCCTAAGTATTTGCAAACCTTGATTTGCGATATGCTGTGGCTTTTCAAAGAGTTAAAGGAAATTAAAAGTAATTTAATAATTTAGGTATTTTGATTCTAAGGAATGTGAAAACTTTGGCGTTAGCTCTACAATGAGAAGAAAAAAAAGATTTTGTAAATAAACTTAAATTCAATTTCTTTTACTAAAAAGTAAAAAATAAATAATAGGTCGCAATGATGGTGAATTTTTGTGCATTAAGAGAACAAAAAACGTACGATAGCCTTATACCGGGTGAAAGAAATATTAGCAGCCCCATTTTTTTGTAGTTTTTTTCAAGAAGTTTAACATTATATTGTAGGCTTAAAGTTCTTAATTTTTAAATTGTCACAATTATAGATTCAACTGGCAACTTTTGACTTTGTTACTAAACTATTTAGAATAGAAATTAGTTATTAATAAAAAAAAGTCCCCTGTTTTATTTATGTATTAATTAGTTTAAAAAAAATTAATTACATTTTCCAATGTCACCTAAAAATAACTTTTTATTTAAAATCAACATATTTTTTGTATATGCAGAAAGGGCTGAACATTTACTCATTGGAGGTGTTATTTTAAAGAATAAACTTTAAATAATTGAGTATTAAACAAATATTTAAATGATATCCTTTTTTGGTTTATTTTAGTGTTATTTTTTAACCCTTATAATAACACTGCAGTAACATCTTAATATTTAATTGTATTCGTTTTTTAATAGCTTATAACTTTTAAAAATAATAAACTATACATATTTATTCGCAAAATATAATTTATAAATCATTGGTCTTTTAATAACATATTATTATTTAAAAAATAACGCCTTCTTTTCCCAAGTTAATAGTATTCGGTTTTTTGTCTGTCCTCTAAAATGTATATTTTGCGACTTAAGAGGTACTGCGGTGTGACCATAGATAAGTAAATATTGTAGAGAATTATATTTTATGTTAACGTTTTAGCATTAAACTAAATAAAATATTATTGTCAACTTTTTAATTAACGAAATATAATATAAGAGAAGTCATTTTTTTAGTTGTCAAGGTAAAACTGTGCTTTATGCCGAGTACATATGTATCTACTTAGTATCTGCTTAGTAAGGAACAAAAGTTTTTAATCGTCAAATATAAAGAAATACTAAATTTTTTTTGTAAATAATATTATTTCTTTTTAAATAAAGACTAGAATGTTTTCCTTTACTATCTTGCTTCATTTTCAAAAATAAAATTATTTTTATATTTAGTCATTTTTAAAAACTAAGTTATTAATAATTAATAATTAATAATTAAAGTAATATTTTGTATTTTTTGTTTTGGTACGTGCGACCAGTTTACCAAAATGCCCTTTAAAAATTTAAAATGGATGGTCCGTGTATTCTCTTGTAACACCTGATGAAGTTAACCTATTTAACCCCAGCAGCCCCTCCCCCTGAATACGCTACAAATTAACTTATTAGCTTTGTAGAACTTCGCTTATTGGTCTTGAAGCTATAAAAATTAAAAAATGTCAAGTGGACACCCTGTATGTATGTAGGTAATTTGATTGAAATTGATAAAAACTTTTATGCCTATTGGTGCCTAAACGGTGAGGTTTATCAACTTTAATAAAAAGTACCTTATTTTTTAAGTTTTTGGTTGTCTATAAAATGGCACCCAGCTTTGCGATATCTGTCAAAATAAAAAGTTATGATGTAATTAAATTTTGTTTCTTTGTTAATCACTGTTTAATTTTACTTGCACATAAATTCTTAAATGCCAAAATTTGTAAACGTAGCTTAGGTGGCTTTAAAGATATTTGAGTGCTTCTAAACTTTTTACCTAAAATGTGGTGTTGTCATATTTTAGCAGCTAGAAAAAATGGAATTCTAAAAATTTGTGCACCTATTAAATTTAACCTGCGCAATTTATTGCAATGAAAATAAATGGGACATTCCATTACAAAAAACCAAAAGATACGTGTAGCACAAAGCAGAGAAATCTGGCAACAGTGCCGATATTATTATTTAATCTTCACGCCCGAGACCTTCCATACACTCAATTTGGTAAATATAGCTTTACCGGTTTTAAAGATATTTAAGAGTTGCCGTACTTTTTACTAACCTATGTTCGTTTGTAACTTATGAATTTTGAAAAGTGAGATGTCACTGATTTAGATTTTGCCTTAAATACAGTGGCGCAAGTAGCCTCTGGTTTTTCAGGGGACTTAAGCCCCTGTTTAAAGAGTATATTTGCCAATAAACACTAATAAACTCTAAATGTTTAATAATTTTGCGGGGGCTAATCGCCGTTTCGGAGGGAGGTGTAAGTAAGCCCCCTAATTGCACCTATGCTTAAATGGGTTTTGAATCTATAAAATGTACAAAATATTTTTGGTGCTAGATAAATTTACTTTAGCAAGTCAAAAACTCTTTACAGATATTATTGAATATCATCAATAAAATATCTCTTTTACGAAACATACCGCAGATGGATCTATAAAGGGAACCTCTCTTACTAGTAAAATACGTGCGTGGCTCTGATCGGATTACAAAATTTACATTTCTCGTATGTTGCATTTCAGATGTTATCCGATAGACATAAATATATGCGTCTTTGTTTTTAAATGGAGAGCTATTTAGGTTTTCATTCCGTATCAGTATTCGTTATTTTAACTTTAAAGTTATATGCAAAGGAATTTTAATAGTGACATAGTTATTTATTTATCATTTTGAGTCCCTTATTTTAATATTAATATATAGGGTGTCCGGAAAGGTAAGGTCAAAAATAATAGGTGTGATAGAGTGAGCCAAAATAATGTTAGTACTTCATATAAAAAAAATCTATCGCCCTTTCTTTGGGAGTTATTGACCTTTAAAGTAAGAATAATTTAAATGTATTTTATTTATAGCTTTTCAACGGTTGCCACAATATTAATAATAATATTTGGGCATTTAAATTAACTTACAGCAATGCTTTTTTCTTTAGGTAAATGGTGAGCAGTAAGTCATAGTTATACAGAGTGAGACTTTTTTTTCGTTTATGTATGAATTTTTACAGAGGTGAAAAATTAGACATTTTGTTTTTACCGTTAAATTCCTTTATCATTTTTGTTTAAAAAAGGTGTACCCTATTTTAATCGATATCTTGGACCGTTCTTTATAAAATCGCATTTTAAAAACCAGACGTACTCCTATTTTGTTTGTAATAAAAATACATTTTTGAGAAAATTGTTAAAAATGTGGCAAAAATAATTAAAAATGGTGCTCACAAGCCTTTTAAACTTTATAACACAAATATAGACTGTTTTTAATAATTTATACCATATATTTTTTTTTCAAAATATGGATTTTTTACGTACAAAATGGGAGTATGTCTGGATTTAAAATGCGATTTTATGAAAACGGTCCAAGCTATCGATTTAAATGAAGTAAACCTTTTTGTACAAAAATAATAAAGGAATGAAACGGTTAAACCAAAATGTCAAATTTTTCACGTCTGTAAACAATGCATACAATAAACAAAAAAATTCATCTCACCCTGTATAATTATGACTTACTGCGCATCATTTGCCCATGGAAAAAGCATTGGCATGAGTTAATGTAAATGCCCAAATATCTTTATTATTGTGGCAACCGTTCAAAAGTTATAAATAAAATATATTTTTTAATTCCAACTTTGAAGGTCAATAACTTCCTAAGGAAGAGCGATATAATATTTTTTTTTAATATAAAGTACTAACATTATTTTGGCTTATTCTATCACCCCTATTATGCTTTTGCTATTTTTATATTTTTTAATAATTTTCCTATTGAAAAACACACCTACTACCTACTACGCAAGAATGCTTAAATAAGCTTTATTTTTTGTAACGCAGTTTTACCATGTTTAAATGGATATCACATTCTCAACTTGCATAATTGAATACTGATTATAGTTGAGGCGAAATAACTGTTTGCAAAGAAATCCCTTACAGTCAACAATTGGTATACTTTTGTTAAGTGCATTATAACTATGTAAGAAAAAATTTTCCGGATCAAAATAATTTG
The DNA here is from genome assembly GCA_014170235.1 of Listronotus bonariensis. Taxonomy (NCBI): domain Eukaryota; kingdom Metazoa; phylum Arthropoda; class Insecta; order Coleoptera; family Curculionidae; genus Listronotus; species Listronotus bonariensis. Next base: position 38,875 of record JACEGR010006715.1, read on the forward strand.
TGAGCGGGCGGTGGGGGGCGTGATATTTAAGGATAAGAGCGTTTTTTTCCAATTTATAGCTTAACAAAGCATCCCATTAAAAAAAATTAAAAACAAAAGTTGTCGACAATTAAAAATCTATAACTTATGTAATAACTATTTTTACCCTAGCCTTAAAAACATTTTGAGACAAATTCAAAAAACTGTTTTTTTTTCTAATTTTTACCTCCTATAAAAATGGTTTGTTTATGATAAAATTTAAAGAAAATATATTTTGTACTATTTTAAATATACTGTATTTTTTTTATCAGTAAATATCCAGCCGTTATTATAAGAACCTAAAAAAAAACAAATTTTTTAGCCGCCATTTTGATTAATTCATTTAATCAAAAAAGGTTTGCTGATAACTCTTTTTTTATAAGCTCTTAATAAATACAATAAAAAAATAGATTCTTAATAAAAAATAAAAACAAAATATTGACATTTTTCATTATACTCGTTTATTGTGTTACTTTGGTCGAAAATTTATTATTATTTAATAAAATTGTGGTTCTAGAGTATTTTTACATATTTTGGAAAGTTTGGCAATATTTTTTATGTTTAACCTGGATTACAGGTATACATTGTGTCCCAGGATGGTTGTTACAAGACGCAAAAATGGACCAAAAATATTGTTGGTAATAAACAGGGCTAGTTATAGCTAAAAATATAAAACTGGTCCAGAGTAAAGTACCTAAATTTTTAAAAATATAAGAAAATTGTAAGTAAATTTTGTAGAAAATTAAATTTGATGTTAAAATTTAAAGCTAAAAAGGAAAGTAAAAACATATTTAATAATGTGAATTTTTACATTATGTATTAACTATGTTGAAAACACTTGGTTTAAGGCAGCAAATTTAAAAAATATATATATTTAAAGTTATAAAATTTTCTTTGCCCACTATGTAAGTTGATTAATTATTAATAAGACAAAATGTAAAAAATTGACAATAACTTTTTTATACTTTCAAGCTTTAACTTAATTTTTTTTTTTATAATATTTAGTTTTACGATTTTGTTCTATTTTTAAACATAAAAGTAGTTAACTCCTGAGCATTTTTTATATTTCTCGTTATAATTCGTCCTGTATAATAAAAATCGGAGTAAAATTTTGTATTTCTTACTTTTAGAACATGAGGTCAGTTTTCCCAAAATAATATTTTAAAATTCAAAAGTTTATGGTTCATTTATCGTATTCTAACACTTTTCCTGGGACACACTGTATACTATGACTAATATGTGTTTTTAATATTTAATTTTCATATTTGTTATTTTCATTCTCACGACCATGTAAAATAAATAATATGACAACAAGAGATACTGCAAACTACACTTTCACTTAGTTAAAATAATTGTCGCTATTAATGAATTCATCACCATCGACATAAACAAACAAACCATCAAAAAGATTGACAACTCCAAAAATTATTATTAGGAGCGAAAAAACTAAATACCGAAGTAGGTACGCAGTACGCAGCTATATCGAGAATATTTATGATTTCGGCGCTCCAGACAATAAATAAATTTAATGCTGATGACCGAGGCAATAAAAACCATTTGTTTAAAATTCCAGTTGCATTTCATTGAACCTATGTATCTTAAAATAGGTAATACAATGGAAGAATAACAAATAGTTAGTTGGTGTCAGCGTTAGACTTAGAAGAGTTGAGTTATACACTGACCGGAAGAAATTTTGTTATATCATTGTTTTAAAATAGAAAATATAGTCAGGTTAATGAAGCTGTAAAACAGGCAATCGTTTCAAGTCCTCAGAAACAGCTCCGATTTTGTTTTTTTAGGTTATTTAAAATCAAAAACTTGTTAGAGAAGAAAAATAATTATTTGTATTTTTTTAACAATAAACATGGTATTTATACAGGGTTTTAAGTAACTTTATCAAAAAACTTTATGGGATGATTCTCCAACGGAAACTAAGAAAGAAACTTGATATGGTAGGGATGTTTAGGACATATACAGGGTGACTCTGAAAAGTGCGAAAAAGTAATACAAATTTTTAAGGCTAAAATATGATAATTTAACTCAACTTAAATTTAACAGTTTATAGTTTACAAGAAATTAAATTTCTTGTAAACTATAAAGGGTGTCACCTGCGGTATTTTGCAGAAATTAAAAACAAAATAGCTTTTTTAGCCACCCTGGACGTAACTTTAAATTAAAATTTCTACTACTGCACTACTACTACTACTACTACTACTACTACTACTAAAAGTTGTTTTACTAATTGGCCAAATGGCCCTCGACCGAAATCCTTCGGCCTTAAAAAATCCTATTTTAGGACATATGTTACATTGGCATTGAAATACAGCGACCCACCATTATTTTCAAAAAAATTATCCTAAACACCAGACGCACGATACTGGAGAATTTTTTTCTATACGTTTAAAAATGCTTTTAATGCTTAGAAGATCTCTCCTAAATAATTAGATATGTATTAACTAGTATAAAAGCTGTAACAAAAAAAAACTAATATTTTTCCTAAATTTTAAGACCCTGTAGTTCGAAAAGTAGGACTTTCAGGACATATATGTGCAATGTGCATTTTCATATGGAGTTTTTTTTTCCTATTTTTTGTTAAAGTTGTTTTTAGCTAAAGTTACTGCAAACCCTGTATAAATACCATTTATATTGTTTTAAAAATCCAAGAAAAAAATTCCCCCTAAAATAATTCTAACTTTAAATAATATAAAACAACAAAATGTAAAAAAAAAATAGTAAAATTTGTTCCTGAAAAAAATAGGTTTTATTGACGCGCCAAATATAATAGATTTTAGAGAGTGGTATTTTCTTAAAGCTCTTTTTATTATTTTTTTTTAATTGTAATTGATTATACCGAGTGTTACACAAAAAAATATACTTTTGTTCTACCATGTATCTACCATTATCACCAATAAAAAAATCTTTTAAAAAGCCTTGAGAAAAAGCTCCATTAATTACATCTAACTTTATTAGTGTCGAAAAGATGCTCAACAAAATAAGGTATTTGGGTAATTATTACAGTACCTAGTAGTAGGTAGAGGTATTAATTTTATATTCCAGGGTTAAAAGTGCACGTAAGGAGATTTAAAATAATGTATGTTATTTCCGAATCAATTTTGTTTTTAAAAGTAATTATTTTTTGTAAAAGTAGTTCAAAAAATAAAAGGTAGATATTTTATACCTTATTAATAAAAAATAACATAGAAAATTGATTTAAAATAAATTCTAAATAAAACTAATATCGGACTCAAATCTTTTTAAATCACCCGTATCGCTGTTCTTTTTGCGTTAAAAATTGCCCATGTACGTTGTCATAAAATTTTATAGGAAATTTTTATGTTACAGTATAGCGAGTCGGAAAAAAAGCGTTTTATCGTACTTTATTTGGTTTTTAAAAAGTTTGTATTGAAACAAAGCAAGGTAGTAAAATTTTATACCAACTATAATATTTATATAATCTAAAAGATTTAATTACTTTAGATGGGTTCAATAACGTTTGTTAGGAATTTGGAACGAAGGATTTTATTGCTGCGGTCATCAAGCTTTACATTTATTTTATGGTGTGTATCAGAGAGGTTCAAAATACATACTGGCAACAGCGTAATGATCACACACATGTCAATAGGTATTACCAATGTTGCCAAATGTGGTATTTTTAAAAGGACATTTAATGTTACCAATATAAATATCCTTTTTATACATATGCAGTTTAAATAGTGATATAATCATTACCAAATTTAAAAATTAAATTTTTTCACTAGCAAATGTTATTTTTGTGTTGAAAAGTTTTGCCCACTGTTTATGACAAATATATTTTTGAAACATTATCATTTAATTTAAGTTACAGAGTCATTAAACGTTTTTGAAAACAAATGAATAATTTTTATTCGCCCTGTATGATGTGCTGTTGAAAAGGGGTTTATAAATTCTTAATTGTAAAGAATGAGAAATGAGAAAAGGCGTAATTTTTCCACAAATGTACTCCCTTTTAACAGCGTATCACAATCACAGTGCGGCTAAAAATATTTTTTGTTTTTTTAACTTTTAATAACCCTGTAAGGTGTATTGTTAACAGTAAATACCAACGGTAAGAAAAAACATAGGAAAAGCTTCCTTAAGTTTTGTACCCTAGTTAGGAAACACCCTGTATACAAATCTGGCTAATGCTCTTTTATACATTTTAAAACCTTTCGTACCATGCGAACACGAGTGCCTAAATCCCAGTTAGTTATTCTTTGGCGTACTTTTATTTACATACACGTGAAGAAATATTTATTTTATGGCAGTGGAAAATTACACCCAGTAAAGCCTGGGTGTATATCGAATTACCGCGGAGTCCAAATAAATATTTTTCAATCCCCTGCTGCAAAGCTTATCGAACTCTACCAAATTTTAAAAATACTAGACTAAACGTGTCGAATTTCGACTGGTCTAATTTATTCGCTTATAAGAAAAGTTTCTTAATTGCGGTAAAAACATTTAATGGCCTATTTCTAAGCTAATTCTGTAAAAAAGTTGATATAAACATATGTAGGTCTAAAGATGCATTGCTTCCAAAATACAGGGTGTTAAACTTTTTAAAACTTCGAATTTTTATTAATTATAATTAATATCCTAAATATTCTTTATTTTATTTTAAAGATTTTTGGCAGTGTTATTAACAACAATAAGGGGCTTATTAAGCATTAACTTAATTAAATTTATTAAGTCCAGTGGCGCCATAAGAGGCAGCTGACCAAGTATTTCTGACAAAAATAATGTACGCCACTGATTTCATTTGCAACTTTTAATATTTATTTATATTAAGCAAAAATAATACAGCTTTGTTCTTTATTATTTTTACGTCGCTTGCTTAGTTTAAAAAATTACTAAATTTTATAGTTCTGGCTCATACATAAAATATTACGGATTTTTTTCTTTCAAAAATTAGGTATTATAATTCCTCATCGGAATTTATCTAACAACAACGACAAAGACTTACGTAATTAATAGGCTAACACATTTTACATAGTACGTCCAGCCACCAGGTACTTTTGCTTCCCTCTCCGTTGCCAGTTAAAAAAATATGTTTTTTTAACGGAAGTACTCAAGGGTCTTTCAATAAGTGTTTTTCTCGGTTTATAATTCATATTTTTTAAATTCTTGGTGTTATTATATTTAGTATAGTACGAGGTTTTATGATGCAGCTTTGACACCTGTCGATCGATTGGAAGCAATAAAAATATTACCAAAGTGGTAGCTCAGTTGTTGCTACTCAACGTTTATTCACTCGAGAGTTGGGTCACAATCATCTGTATTCTGCGCAGAGTATACGCCACACTGTGGAAAAGTTTAAAAAGTAACTTTGAAGGTAAAGTTAACTCACGTTTACACTTTTTACACAGTGCGGCGTATACCCTGCGCAGAGTACGGATGATGGCGACCGAGTGAACTCTCGAGTGAATAAACGTTAAGTAGCCACAACTGAGCTACCACTTTGGTCATATTTTTTCACTGCTAAATAATGATAATAAAAAAACACTTAGGTAAATAATGAAAAGAATTCTCATATCAAAATGTGACACATGCCAAATTTATACATAAATAAACCCAATCTGATTAGAAACACGCACCAGTCTACTTGATATTTCAATACATTTAACAAATTGTTGGGAAATTAAAATTGTTAATATATCAAAGTTAGCAGTAAAAGTTCTATATTATTATATACCTCGGGTGAAAAAGCTATTATTTACCTCGCATATTATATCCCTCGGCGCTACACGCCTCAGGATATAAAAATGCTCGGTGAATAATCGCTTACTTCTCACCCTAGGTATATAATATACTTTTATTACTTCCAACCGATCGAGATGTGTCAAACGCTGTCTTAAAATACTGCATACTATAGTAAATATAGTAACACCAAGAAATTAAAAAATATGGATTTAAAACCGAAAAATTTAAATTTAAAAAACTTTATTACTATAATTTAAAGACCCTTTATAAAACAAGAAAGAACTATTAAACTGTAAATTTTTTATTTTATTACCCCATTTATTTTAACTATGTTTTTGTTCGGCATTTTACCCTTTATATTTTCCAGAATATCTATTGCTATTTTATGGATGCATGATAATGATCATTATACTTAAAGTCTATTTTAGTAAATTATGTTGCTAATAAAGTTTAAAATAGTTATTTCATTGATTCATTATCCTGTTTACGAACAGCATTAGTGCCACACTTTTATAAATTTTCTAAAACATAATTATTAACCGGCGATTTATGAACTTGACGTTTATATGTATATCGTTTTCGTTTCGTTGCAGCTAAGGTTGGTGTAGAAGTTTGTAAATATTTATTTTTTTCTTTTAATGGTCAATGATAAACGTCAACAAACAATAAATGATAAAAGTTAGGTTATGTAAAAAAGTCTTCTTACTAGTAGGCCCCAATGACGTAACATAATGGACCGGCCCTTGCGATCGCTTATTGCGGCCAACGAAAGAGAGAGGTCCGAGAGAGATGGAGCTAATTACGGAAAAACGTGCTTTTAAAATTCGTTTACCGTTGGAAAGCAGTTGATTTTAAAAGTGATTATACTTTAATATACTATACTATATATACTTTATATACTTTAATCCCCATTATCCCATTTAAATTCCATTTTTTGCAGGGCTTTCTTCCGTAATTGGCTCCATCTCTCTCGGACCTCTCTCTCTTTTGTTGGCCGCAAATAAATTCACAGCAGCAATACATCGGGGCCGGTCCATTATGTCATGTCATTGGTAGGCCCTCGATTTTACCTCCTTCGTTGTTTTGTTAACTTTAACATTCGAATCCAAAGTTTATTGACTAGCATACCTTTACAATCACATCACTTAAACATTATAGTCCTAAAAGTTAACTCTGTTTTTTTATAACTACTGCTATAAATGAGTACAAAAACTGTAAACAACGTTTACTGTTTGCCCAGCGAGTCTAGCTCGATCAAAAGAATGCGGACAAAAAATGTGTTGTTTTTAAGATGTTGCCAGTTTTTTATCCTAATAATTCTAATTTATTTTACGCATTAAAGCATCGTCAAGATGTCTATTTCTTCTCCTGTCCCTTCAGGTATTCTAGTTCCACACTTGATGGGCGAACAGTAATTTATTAAGTGTGTTTGGCCCTTTAAAAAATTCATTTCAGATTTAAATATTTTTGTGAATTTTAAAAGCAATTTGATTACTTTTTGATGTGATATACCGGGTGTTTTTTAAAGATGGCCCCTCCCTATAATTTTTGACCTAATAAGATAGAAAAAATAAAATTTGGTATATATTTATATTTGACATAAATGTGCATTTGTTAATCTATTTAGTCCTATTCTTTTACTTACGGTTAAATCAAAAATTATTAATTTTTTTAACCACTCACCACCACCTTATATTTTATCTTATTTCGATAGTATATGACAGTGCAATGACACTTCACATGCCATTTTTCAACACAAAATTTATTTGTTAAATATCCATAAAAGTGCTATACCAAAACGGTTTATTTTCAGTAAGTTAATCAAATCGATCATCGTTTGTTTTTCTTCCTTCCTTTTTAATACAACAATGGTTTTTGGTCTAAGATTTGTAAAAATTAGGTACTAAATCATTAAGATCGGTGCGGAACTTTTTTGACCTAAAAACGAAATAGTTTCCGTACTTCTTTGTTATAAAATTGTATTGGTATCTTTTTTTTATGTTTTTCGTATTATTTTTTGCCTCTAAGTCATTTTAACTTTTGCATTAGTTTAGTTTTTATTGTCTATAGTTTAATTAAGTTGGTATTAATGTAGCTGCAAGTTACCGAGAATTTTAAGCCTGTAAACAGGGATATTTGACCCCTGGTTACATCTTAAACGGAATTTACTTTTAAATCGATATTAAATGGCATTGTAAAGTTTATCACCCTTGAGATAAAATATTAAACAAGCCATATGTGGTTGCCTACCTTGTAATTTCGGCCCGTTTGGTATTCAACTTTGGTAAGTGTGTATTTGTGTGTTAAGTGTAAATTTTATTTGTTTTTAAAATAGAAAATAACCTAACTGATATTAGTAATTAAAAATTTTGCCTAGCCAAAGTCGGTGTATTTTAGGTCGTGTTTCCACGGGACACTTTTTGAAGTTGATATGGGCCACAAAAAGTGGTTTGACAATAGCCATACCGACAAGAAATTAATTTTAGCATTGTTGGACACGAAACTTCAAGCTGACGACAGTAGAACTACACACCAACCACTTTTGTGGCCCATATCAACTTCAAAAAGTGGCCTGTGGAAACACGGCCTTAAACTAAAATAGATGGTAATAGCTTGACATTGGCGTTAATTCTCTTCCAACATTTAAAATTTAAGTAAACCGAAATTGTAAGTAGGTGAAAACCTTTTTTTGAGGGTGCTTAGAGTACGTCAAAATTTAAAATAGTTTAGTTGGTGGTCCTATTTTATTTTGCCACAGGGCCTTTCCTTACTTAGCTACGCCACTGTAGCTTGGCAATTCCTGCGACTTTGTAAACGAAAAATTTGCTGCCTATAACAAAATACAAATATTTACTTATCTCCCCCAACAACCAAAAATATTGCAGCAAGATTTGCCCAAAATATAGCACGCTGCTGACGTAAAAGACATGCATTATTATTTGTGCATGGAGTATGATGGTTAGCTAATATTTTAAAAGGTTTATGTAATAAAGGTATATGCGCAAAATTTAAATTACGTGTCATGTTGCGTGTTTAGTGGACAATTCGCCTGACGTCAAACAAATGATAGGATATAAATACCGCTACCAAAGGTATTTGCCGCACTTACTGTGTGTTAGGGTCCATTTTTTTTGTTGTTACGTTTATTTCTATTTTAAAATTATACATAAATAAAGCCCGTTGAAACGACGGATTCAATTTAGTCTTACTTTGGTGTTTTGTCCTTCATCATAGTTATAGTTATGTGGTTTAAAATTTTGTCGTAGTAACAAAGCACATTTTTTAAAATCCAATAAAAAGTAAGTATAAATTCTGTCAAATAACTTATAACAAAAATCTGGTTTAAGCTCGTATTCGAACTTGGGGAAATTTGGCCGTGTCCCGACTGAGAATTGGCCGCGTAAATGGAAACACCGCAATATCCGATTACGATTTTACGAGTTGGTTACGGGGCCATTCGAGCTCTGCGAGATCAACAGGTCGCTGCTGTCGGGATGTATATTTTACCTTTTTGTTTGTTTTCAAATGAAAATTTGAATATTCCATCCGGCAAAATTTTTGAGAAATAGACATTTGCGTCCCGTGAGAAGAAATAAAATAAAAAAAATATTGCTTACATTACTTAACTTTAGAAATAAAGTATATAAGATACATTGTATTTTAATTAAAATGAGCCACCTTTTATAATTTCGTTAGGTAATAGTTCGATATAGCGGTTTTCGCTATTATAAGAGGTCCATTATGACACAAATCTGTGTGCGCGTTTTCCAAAATCCATTTCCATAATTTATTATTAATAAAAACATATTACGGAACGGTGGAGTGAACAGAGGTGGTGGGTGGGGACGAAACAGTAGAAATCCTACCATTAAACGCCCAAAAACAGTATTTCACAGTACACACCGCACTTTCTGTTTACAAAAATGTCCAAAAAATTGTTTAAAAAAATTAAAAATAAATAGTAGTACCACAATCCCGCCATGGCTGTCACTGCATAAAAGAAGAGTTTGCAATAGAACTGTAAAAGTCTTGCGATGTTGCCAAATAAAGTGAGAAAGTGTCAATAGCTTAAAACAAAGGAAGATACAGGACAAAATTCATATGAAAAATTAAGTTATTCCTTCTTCCTATTATAATTTGTAGAGAAAAAAGGAAAATAACCTAAACATAAAGAAGGAGGTATTCTACAAAAATACCATTGTTTCTCATGTAAATGGTGGATAATTCCCGAAATAGGCTTGGCGTTAATTCATAAGAAGTTTGGCAACGCTGCTTCTATCAAGACTGTCATTTTCATAATGACGAACTTCATGTTATCAGCTGACCAAAATGAATTTTCCTTTAATTAATGGCGGACGAGATATCTCATATGTGTGGGATAGTTTTTCGAAAAATTTAATTTACTTACTAAAAATACTAAATTAATTTACATTTTTCATGTGCCCCGAGTGCAGTGTATTAATGTTTTCTTGTGTTGACGTTGGATTTATACTGTCCCCACCCAGCACCCCTGTTCACTCCACCGTCCCGTAACAATGTTTTTATTAATAATAAATTATAGAAATGAATTTTGGAAAACGCGCACACAGATTTGTGTCATAATCGACCTATAGAAACGCCCTGACGATGACGCCCTGACATTTTTCGAAAATCTCTTATAATAGCGAAAACCACTATATCAAACTATTAGGTACCTTTCGCTATTTGTGCACTTATCAAAAAATCCTTACACATGCCAATTTCATATTTAGGGAGACACTTTTTGTTTCAAAACTTACCTGTTCAATGTTATTTCCTCCCCTCACAGTCTTGTATACTATATTTAGTGCACTTTATATCTATTGAGAAAAACGCATATAGTACAGGAAATGAAGCTGAAAGAAAGGTAAAACCTGGCAACTCTTTGATCCTGCATAGATTAATTTAAAATTTTAACAGAAGGTAGGAAATAGCCGAAGGATAAAAACTTAGCGCCCTATTCGAATAGAAGGGCGCCAAAACCTTGGGGGTGGTTGCCACTCCCCTAGTGGATGAAATTTTTTTTATTACGTCTTAACCACAGAAATAAAAAAGTTAGTCTTAACAAATAATGTTTTATGCATTTTCTTTATAACACTAATATTTTTAAAGATATTTGCGATTGAAGGTAATTTTTCGACGAAAACATGGACGGTTTAATGGGTTTTTACGAATAACTCGGAAACTATGCATTTATACAAAAAACTTTAAAGGCAAAATTATCGGTTTTAAAAAGGAAACAAAACTATTTTATTATATTTTTTCTACGACAAATACCAACTGAGATACAAAGTGGTAATTGTTGGATTTTATTTTCGTCAAATGCAAAATTTGATAGAATCAAAGTCAAAATGCAAAATTTGATAGATTTAAAGTCAAATAATGGAAAAATTCTAAATTTTTCAAGAAAAGATTTATAAAACCTTTTTTAGGATAATAAATAATTAGACTTTTCTTAAAAAATAAGGAGTCTTTAGCATGAAAATTGAGTAAGTTATGATGAAAATAATGTCAGTAATTATTTTTTTACGAGAGTCAATAAAAACAACCCCCTAACTACCCCTCTAATTAAAGCTGAGCTCTACTCTTTTACATATATTAATTATAGTTCCAAGAAGTTTAACCAATTTAAAATAACTAATTTAAAAAATAATATGTAGATTATTATGCTTTAAAGTGGCTTTTTTAAATTGTTCGAAGAAAAATTGAATGTTTTTTTTTTGTAACGTATCTCCTTTGCTTTGAATAATAAAAATTGTTTTGAAAAGTTTTTGGTAGGGTTTTTAAAAGCTACGAGGCTCTGTAAGTAAAATTTCCTAAAATTCCTTGGGTTTAAAATGGGGTGAATTTAAAGGGCTTGAAAAAGGTGGTGCTCGTTTGTAAATAGAGGTTTTAAACGAGTACATCTCGCCAAATATTCACTGTACAGAAAATCTATGCACAGAAAAATTTTGGTTAGTAAAAAAGCTGCAATTTTGACCGCTTTATTTTTTTCTTATCTCCAGTATTTTCGGAGTTATTTAGTAAAAAGGGTGAAAAATATGAAATTGTAAAAAATCGTTTTTCAATTTAACCCTAAAGTTTTCCTAAAGTAGGCATTTAAAATTAGTTAAACTTCTTGGACATAATATTTGAATATGTATAAAGCGAACTGCAAAAGGGTAAAGGTTATTTTTATTTTGAGAGGTACTTAGGGGTTGCCTTAATTGATTTTTTCGTAGAAATAATTAGATACTGACCCTATTTTTATCAAAACTCACTTGATTTTTATGCTAAAGATTTCTTTTTATTGTCAAAAAAGGTCTGATTAAGTACTTCAAAAAAGGTTTTATGAGTTTTCCAGAAAATATGCAACATTTTTTTGTTACTTGACTTTAAACCTATCAAATTTTACATTAAAGAAAAAAAGCTAACCCTTAACACATCTTAGTTCGTATTGGTTGTAAAAAATTATAAAAAATTAATTTTGTTGTCCTTTTTAAAACTTAAAATTTTGCTATTTACATTTTCTTTATAAAATGCATAATTCTCGAGTTAATCGCGAAAAACCGTCTATGTTTTTGTCAAAAAATTATTACTTTCAATCGCAAATAACTTGAAAAGTATTAGTTTTACGAAAAAAATAAAGAACGTTCTTTACTTAAAATCACCTTTTTAATCGATTCCCTATGTTGAAATGTTGAAAATTTTAACCCCCTAGGGGGTTGCAACCACTCCCAGGGTTTTGGCGCCCTTCGGTTTGATATAGGTTTCGATCCTTGGGCTATTTGTTAAAATTTCAAGCCGATCCACGTAGGATCAAAAATTGCCAGGTGAAATGCTTCATTTCTAGTACTACCAGTAAGCAACTGGTTTACTGACTTTTAAACCAGTGTAAAAGCTTTTTTCTTCTGGTGTCTTTTTTTTTTTAATTTAAAGTGCACAAAGTATGGTATACATTTTTTTTTAATTTCCTACATTAATATTTCCAAAACTGTTGCATTAAAACACATTTTGCCCTAAACAAAATGCTTTTAAAATGCAATGTTAAATCTAAATTATCAAAAATATACAGGGCATTCCTATTGAAAAAAGATACCTTTGGTTTACCACAACTAAATGAAACATCTACACATCTATAGTCATCGCGAAACAATGACACTGCAGGTATTATACAACTTTTGTTTAATTTTTTTTTATATAAACTACCTAGGTCATGAGATATTTGACTGTTGCGTAACTTTCTTAGGGCACTGTATATTTATTAACGAGTACGTTGGAAATACCCAACTTTTTTCATTTTTATGGCCCGTGTTCTAGTGTATTAATTAAATCATAATAATTGTTTATTATTAATGTATTGTTCAGTAATGAATTGTTCGTAAGATGTTATAAATTGCAATAAATTTATGTGAATTTATGTTTAATTCTTAACACACCTTTATGCTGTGTTATGTTTTTAAAACGGTTTTACTTAGCTTGCCAAGTTTATTTATTATTTATTTATTTATTTGATGTTCGTTTGGATTATATTTAGTAATTGGAATTTAATCCCCTTCCTGACGACAGATTGATTTGAAATTTGGTACACAAACTTAATATTTATGACAATACAATATAATACATTCTTAATAATTGTAAATCCAAGATGGCCGCCGATACAAAGTGGCGGATTACATACCTCAACAACAACAACAACCTCAATATGGGTACCAAATAAAAATGCTTGATTGGTAAAAAGTAGCAAAGTTTACTATAAAAAAATTATAATCCAAGATAGCTGCCGCCATAAAATGGCGGCTTCCATATTTTTCCACAACTACCTTAATACGGATATCAAATAAAAGGGCTTAATTCGTAGCATAGAGCTTACTAGTAAAAACATAAAATCCAAAATGGCCGCCGCCACAAATGGCGGCTTCCATATCTTTCCACAACTACCTCAGTATGGGTAAAATGGAGTCTGATTAAACAGACCGGCTTGATAGCGTGTCTAACCTAGAATAGAGCTCACTAGGAATAAACTTGAGCAGATTGCAATATTAGAGGATATGCAATCCACCTCTTAATCCAATCTAATCTACCTCATGTAATAGGTAAAATTATAGGAATGAATGTAATCTCAAAGTAGTCGTTTGTTTGGTTTTTAAAGGTGAGAAGCTTTTTTTTGTGTTCTTTAACATTTTGGGCGGTATTTCTTTTGGTAGCAGGATCCCCCTCCCCTAAAAAACATTTTTAAATTATACACTTAAATAAGGTAATATTTTTTAAAATCGTTTGTTTTTGAGATTGGCACTTAAAATTCGTCAAAATCATGCTCCAGTATCAAATCGATTTTACGTTTTTTTCTTTCTTGCGCTTTTCTGCTGTTTAATCAGCTCTTGTGTTATATTATGATAAAATTTTCATTCGCCAATTTCTTATTTGTTGTTATGGCGTTAATTACCCTAAATAATAAACAATATTTAAAATTATACAAATCTTTTCTAATATTATAAAGAGGTAAAGTTTGTAACATTGTTTGTTTGTTTGTAGTGGCTAATCAGAAAGCTACACTATCCAGAAGTGCTATGGGCTATATTTTATTATAATTGAAGTTCAGAAAAAAATATAATTAACGCTCAACGGAGTGGGCACGGGTCAGCTATTAATGTATACCGGAAGCCCACAAGATTACTATCAAATCTGTTATTTTCTTGAGAAGTGTTACACAATTTTGATATTTTGGTCGGATGTATGGTGGGTTAGGATCCATATTTCTAATGTTTCAGATTTTATGTGGCTCATCCGGTTTAACAGAAAATTGTATTAACGGTGATAGAATATAAGATTTATTAAATATGTGTAAAAATCGCATTAGCCTTTTTTGTTATCATTTGTTTTTTAACAAAACTACTTAAGAGAGGTATACCATGTGGCACATGTATTTTCTTGAAATTGCCTGTAGAATTTATTTTAAACCGGTTGTGCCACATAAAATCTGAAACATCAGAAATCTGCATCCATACATCCAATCAAAATTGTGTGACAGTTCAAAAAAAAATAACAGGCTTGATCGTGTGCACCCGGTATACGTTTAACTAATAATGATACTTACGTTTAACTAATAAAGATACTTTAGTGGAGGTTTCTTTATTGTACGTCTTATTATATTTATTTTGGTAAGTAAGTTTCGCCATAGAAATAATATGCTTCTAAAGCTTTATAGAGAAAACCCTATTATGGCTAATGTGGTAGTCAAAGTAATAGTAAATTCTATATTATGCACTATACAAGGTATTATTCATTTTTTTATTTGTAGTGTCATAATTTATAATCAAGTGTAATAATACATTGTTTTTTATTCTCTGTAAATAACCAAACAGTACATCATACATACTTAATTTTATAAAATAAAATATAATAAAAGTAAAATGTAGAGAGCAACAAAACTTTGCAGAAGAACAATATTTATTTTCTTAAGTAAGTTTTGCCATAAAAATAATATGCTTCTAAATTTTTATAGACAAACCCTATTATGGCTTATCTGGTAGTCAAAGTAATAGTAAATTTTATATTATGTACTATACAAAGTATTATTCATTTTTTATTTGTATGGTTATAAATTGTAACCAAGTGTAATAATACACTGTTTTTTATTTTCTGCCAATGACCAAACAGTACTTCATACATACTATTTTATAAAATAAAATATAATAAAAGTAAAAGTAGAGAGCAACAAAACTTTGCAGAAGTTTTTAGGAGCTAAGATAGATTACTACTATACGATTTATAACTTTTGCTGCAAAGCTGTTTCAGAAAACTTTAAATTCGTAAAATAAATTCACATAAATAAATATTAAAAAAAAGAACAATAATTTAAAAAATTGTGTAAGAACGCTTCCATACAAGTTATATACATAAATTTACTGAGGATTTTTTAGGATATTTACTTACAAAATTTAAAATTTAATGTAACATCAACGTAATTTCTCAAAAAAAAGGGTTAAAAGTTTTTACTAAAATTTTTGGCCAAGGGTGATTCTTTATACGGGGTGGTACAATAAACTGTGCAATAAGTAGAAAACTTCTTTATTTGCAATTTGTTAAAAAATGTATTCCTTCTATTATTTTTCGAATTTTCTTCTATTTAAATAAATTTGTTTAAAAGTAAATTGGTTAAAAGTGCTTTAAAAAAGTATAGAATTAGAATAATAAAAATTTGTATTATACAGGGTTAATTCAAAATTTTTCAAAATTTTCTTACATTTAAATAGGAGGCCATGACGTGGTATTTGGGTATAATTTTTAAATATAAATAACTTTTCCATTTAAAATTTTGAAGTATTTTTAGAAATAAGGGTAGTTTACTCTTAAGTACTTTTTCATTTTTTTTTACTTACTCTGTATATCTTTTAGGTTTTAATAAAACCAACTACTGCTAATACAGTAAAAGACTATACACCACTCAATTATAAAAATTAAAATTTTTAAACAAATGGCAAATAAAAAAGTGTCTCATTTGTTGCACACTTAATGAACCATAATCCTGTGTATAAGAATAAAAAGTAGTATACTTTCTTTTTACGTACATATCAAAATTAGATCACCATTTCTATTCCTTTCTAACAATAATTATTCCTATTTTAAAATTTTTTAAAGAATACTTAATTTTAATAATTTAATATTTTCTATCTAAAAGTCAAATACAGAGTGGCTTAAAAAAGTTAAATGTAATACTAGAGTAAGTGACATTTGTTAAAGAGAAAAAATCGTTGGTGTAAAGAAAAAATAAAGTTTCAGCCAGTACCTAGTAATAGGGTACTCTAACATTAGTTTGGTGGTAAAAGCTAAAAGAGGAATAGAATTTCAAGAATCAAGAAAAAAACTAAAAACCACGTTTATTGTTTTTTTAGGGCGGTTCCAGTAATGTAAAAAACCACTGAGAATCATTTGTAAATTTAATGATGTATATGGGTTGTAAACAAGTAATTTCTGGGTTTCTTTTTATTTTCAATAATTCTTTGTCATATTGTTTAAGTTGTTAGCAAATATTTACCACAATTTTTATATATTATGATTCTTTAGAGGAAGATGTATCAATAAATTTGACAGGGTAATTTCGATATTTGGGGTATTTACATGTATCTATTGTACCCATTGGTAATTATGTTGTCAGAATAAAATAAATACTAGACAATGTATTTATTTAAGACGTTTACTAATGACTTTTTCTGTAAGCAAAAAGCTTTTATTATATTTTTTTCTGTCTAAAACATTATTTTTCTCTTGTATAAATAATTCATACAAAAATGTACAGCTAATGTAACATTATTGACATTTTTCCACAAAAAATGTCTTCTTTATTGCTGTAAACAAAACAACTTGATATATTGTATACGTGATTCATAATAGCTAACTTATTAACTAAAAGATATACACATAAAATTAGATCTTATGTGTATATGTTTTACTTAAAATATATTTTTATGAGAAACTATTTTCTTATGTTATAAAAACTATTTAAAGTCACTTCCATATCTAATTATCAGGGCGTAGCTACCGCCGTAACAGCCGTATCAATGATACGGGGCTCCCAGGCTATAGGAGCCCCCAAATGTGTGTAAGCGAAAATGAGTGGTAAAAACTGTAAAATTGGGGACCTTTCTTTAAACAATGTTTTTCCAAAGTAGGGACCTTTTTTTGGTCTTCCAATATTTTTTGGGCCCCCTAACTCATTGTGATACGGGGCCCCTTCAAGGCACGCTACGCCACTGCTAAGTATACACGCGTGACAGCTTAATACGTTAACTTTGCGTTTAGTTGTTGTGTACAATGTGTGAACAATGCATTGTTCTCGATTTGTTGTTGCTTTAGAGCATATCCTTTTCGAGCTTGGTAACAATGTCCCATGAACGTTTTGAGGTGGCAGGCTGTGTATAGCAGTTTGGGAAATCCTTCATGTTAAGTTGTGGATAGTTTTCACACACTGTGCAGGTCACAATATAGATAATTGTTAATGTGTAATAAAACTCTGTATTTAGGGGTTTTTTGACTTGCACTATTTAGATCCGATAATAATTTCAATGTATTGACTAGAGACTAAAGGGCGCTACCAAAGATACTTTGTCTAAAACGTCGCAACTTTTTTGTGTTACTCTATATGTACCCTCTAAGTATAAGAGTAAAGCATTCTATGCATTCTATAAATAAAGATATACTTTGTAAAAATTGGTCTTAAGGTTGTCGCCCACTTGTCCGGCACAACACGGACCGTTGTTGTCTGTCAAAATACGGATAGAGGTAAAACCATGCAAATAAATAGATCACCGCTCATTAACCAGTCACGGCACGGAACGGCGAGTCCGTCGACGGAACGGATTCCAGCTCTACGGCTTTCCCTGTCAAACCGTGGTCAAACCACGGTTCGTGCCGGGGCGGACTGGCCAAGTGTGCGCAGCGCCGGCCGTTGCTGGGCAGCATCAACTTGTAGAAACCTCTCGATCGCATGTATGTTTTGCAAATATATTTTGGCTGTTGTTAAGTCGGATCGGAATGAAAGCAGTCCAGAGTTCAGAAAAAGTAAAAAATGGATGACGAAAAATTAATTTGTTTAGTGCAAAAATATACCCAAATTTATGATATAATTGATAGTGCTTACGATAACCAGCAACAAAAGGACAATATATGGGAGGAAATCGCCGGGGAAATGCGGCTGCTACAAAAATTTCTTTATCAGAACTGCTGCTTTTACACATACCTACTGCTCTGTCACTAATATGTAAACTAAAATAAAAAGATCTTCACAGACACGACTGCGACGCAACGTGACGGTTTTCAACGGAAACGTAGGCGACGGACAGCAACGGTCCGTGCTGTGCCGGACAAGTGGGCGACAACCTTTAGTCATCGTTTTCCTTTGAGTTGTTTGGTGTAAGTAAAAAATACCTTAATAACAGCGTATTAGAGGTTCTACCATATTATACGTATACTTTTTGGGTCCACTAAACCACCTAAATGCAAATATTTTAAAAAAGGTGCGAAGTTTTAGATAATTTCAAAGTATTGGCTAGTCAACCAAGAAATTAATATC
>JACEGR010006716.1:0-57674 GCA_014170235.1 Listronotus bonariensis
TAACAGGGTGGGCCAAATTAAACTTGCTCACTTTTTAACTAACAATAACTTACTATTTGTTGCGCCTGTCTTTTTTTTAAAGCTGATAGGTAGATATTTTTTTCTACTACTGTATAAATAAGAAAACTTTGTGGTCCTAGCAACGCGAATGATAACGAAAGAGAACCTTCGTGTTACCTGGTTGCTAAGCGTTGCTAGCTACGAAAGTAATATTTTCAGCGCCTGGACAAAAAAGTAAGAGTAAAAAAAAAAGAAAAATATGCTTGTGGGAAATATTAGGATTTATGTATAAAAAGTAACTAATTTATGACAAAGTATTTTATAAAACTAGGTTAGGTATTGACATTAAAAGTAATTGTGCAATTTGAGCAATTAGCAAAAGAAATTGGAGGAATAATACTTGAATTAACAGTTTTTAATTTTGTTGTTGGGGTATCGTTATCACCTTTAACTACGTTAATATTCATATCTTTCTCTGTTACTTCATTAGAGGAAATATTGGTAGGAATTTCGTGTAAAATCTTCTTTGAAATTTCCACCTTATTACTATAGGATTCAGCAATATATCCCTCCGCAACAGAAGAAGACTTCCAACCTCCATGCCTTTTAAGTCCAAAATATCGACATCAGAAGCATTGGCAAGGAACGTAGTTCACGTTCTTCTAAAAGAAAGGCTAGTGTATCTACTGATGTCTTCAAGCTTCAAAAACTTCGCAATTTCTTCAGGTACATTTGAAATAGTGTGCTTTCCAATTACTTGATTAACACATTTACTTCTTTGATAACGATACAATAAGCGCTCATCTAGAGCATTCCTTGGTCTCAGCTAATATATTCCTGTAGAAATCTGACATAAGGAACTGAGCCTTCATCGTTGGTTACTACAAAGTTTCTTTTAACTTTATTTTTGACTCCACTATTTTTACTATAGCCACGTCATTTCTTATTTCTACATCGCTTAGCTTTATTCTGTATATTTCGTCTGTCCGGCATGCCCCAGCCACTCCCATAATGGCTATTACTTTCACTGCTAAGTAACTTTGATCAGGCGCGTTAAGTAAAAACTTTATGATTTCTTCTTTTTAAAATTTTTCGACTTTTTGCCTCATAACCATCGTTTTTCCTTTTAATAAAAGCAACTAGTTTCTTGAACTCCGAAATATCTTGATTTTTGTTTACGGAAATTGTTAACTTGAGCATGGAATATACAGACAAGAGGGTTGGTGGTGATAAAGACTCGGATTTTTCTTGAAAATACGCCAGCATCATATTCTCGTCAATCCGCCCCACATTTTTGTAGCAAGCCATTCAGAAAACGATTTATATGTTTGATGGTACCTCTCTTTAGATTTGTCTGTCAGAAGTGAGGCACACGCAAGGTCAGCGCCTTTGGATGCCATTTTCATATTCATTTTACATTTTAAATTGGGAATGGATTTATAGTCCTGTTCAAATCTATTTAACCAAAATTGGCAAACTTAGAGAAAACATGTCACCTATTAGCCCCTCAAAAATAAAAAAGATGGGCGCAACAGATAAAACGTTATTATGAGTTAAAAAGTGTGCAAGTTTAATTTTGGTCCACACTGTATGTTTATCTTTCAGGCGATTTTATTTGATTAACACCCACGGTACGTTAGGTATTTAGGCTTTCAGTCTTCGTGGATTGTCCAAAGATAAAAAAAAAAAAAAAAAAAACTAAAATAGAATTAAACTAAAGTAAAAACAGATTTTCAATTTAGTCGGTCAAGTTTCGCATTCTCGCGATTTTATTTGAAGTTTAGTGGATCAACTTAAATTGAATAAAAACTGATTCACTTAAGTCAATTACCCAAAATCGCATCTCGACAAAATAAGATATGGAATAACTTCAACAAATTATAAATAAATAAACTTACCCTCTTTTTGTAAAATAAAATACAAACTTGATATATAATTGTTCACTAATCCGCAAAAGAGATTGTAGTACTTTGGGGTGGTTTCTTACCTGAAATAAAGAGAGTATATGTTAAAACATTTTATAAAGCAACAACTTTTTACAAGGTTGTTTGTAAACTAGAATGCCAAACTTCTGTGGGAGACCTTTCATTAAAACAAGAAAGAATGTTTATACAGGTATGAAAACGAACTCGCCGACCATAGGGAATTAAAAGCATAGGAAATATTCGAGGTGGGATTTGAGGTGCTCGCGTCGCTATTTGACGAAAGGTAGAAGCGTTAACAGGAGCCCCTGATCTCGTTCTATTCGCGTTCGTTGCAGCGGTGAATTTTAGGGAGTACATAGCAGAATGGTGGAAGGGATTCATTGCATTTATCGCCTACGGCCGGTGGTTTGGTTTCCATACCGGTATAAGCAGTTGTGGAAAAAAACTGGTTTTGTAAAATGTCTTAAATCTTCTTTTACCCAATTTTGCGCTGTTATTTGACAATTTTATTTATAGCATTAAAGGGCTGATTTATCACTGACTTATTTAAACTCAATAAGTCCAGTGGCATCTTGAGTAGCACCTGAACTAATTTTTTTTTAAATAAAGGTACGTCACTACTGTGAAAGCGTTTGTAAAATTTTTATATATTCTTTAGCTTAGATAAATCAAAATACTGCTTTTATGCCCTTAACGTTTTTATCTCGTTAAGTTCCAAAGAAAAAACAGGCGAGTTAATTGCAGATTTCTGGGAAATACCTAATTTTATTAAAACAAGTGTTCAAGTTTTTTGAAAAGTTTAATACCTTGAGAATAAAAATTTGAGGACTCATGTTCATAGGTTAGAAACTTCCGCAAGAGTCTGATTCAAGAGAAACTATTAAATATTAGCCTAGTTTACACCGGGAGAACCGAATTTTAGTTCGAGGTCGAAATGACATCACGCGTACTTTATTCACGGTGTAAACACTTGAGTATTAAAATTTGCTACTACAATTCAGTCCTTCTCAAATGGGGGTGACCAAATATGATTTTCCTTGGTGTAAACACGTCGGACTTTTTTAGTGGACCAAAATGACAGCCTTGATCTTTGACAGTGCGCATTTCGATGAAAAGACGTTGAATTTCGGACATAACTTAATAATTTTGTTGTTTGTTTATATTTTTTTAAAATTTTGTTGATATTTAACCGAAACTGTTTGTGTATTCTTTTTCATATGGAATTTAAAAGCGATACAGTTTTAAAAGATAAAAAACGAGGTTAGGTTCTGGTCATATGCTCAGCTGTCATTTTGGTACTAGGATTAAACGTGAATCCGTAACTAAGTTGGTGTAAACACTAGTGAACTAACAAAAATAAGTCCTAGGTTTGATCCACGGATCTAATTGGTCCTCGCGGTGTAAACTAGACTATTGACAATATAATAAAAGCATAATAAACATTATTTTCCCTAAACACAATCTTAAAATCACATCTGGTTTAGCCAAAATCATCATCAACTCTTTTATAATTTTTAACAAATATGAAAAAAACCCTATGTGATACAGTGTGTCAACATAAGTTGGCGTCATATGAAAAACTTTTTTATTATTGATTTAACGAAAAACGTTTTTTATAAAAAGTTCTGCATGGTCCAAAACCTAGAATACAATTATCAGATATTAAAATGTGTCAGTCATCTACGAGGTTTGACTAACATGTAATTTTTGCTTAAAAATAAATTTTTGCTAATATCAAAAACCGGTATTAAAGAAGATGTTTAGAATTAAAAATTGCCCCTAATTATACAATTTTGTTTATTTACAATTAATAACATATTTTGGATTTTTTTCTGTGATAATAATTTAGGTGTACAATAGTGAACTAAACTCCATGATTATAATTATTATAGGACAGTCTCAAATAACCTTGTTAAATTTATTTTTACTAAAACACAAAGAATGTACAATGCACTGTTCAATTCAATCTTGTTTAATTTAATGCATCCAAAACACAATCATGTTCCTTGTCATGAAAAAATCATCAAACACTCATCCTTTGCTTACGAGTGGCCAGGTTTTCCAGAGCGGGGACACATTTAACCTTGTGGGCGTCACATTTGAGAATAACCTTAACTGGCAACCACATTGTATCTATAGCCACCGCGGCTTCAAAAAAGCTTGGATTTCTTTTCCGAGACAAAAAGTATTTTTCTCCTTCCAATTTATACACTTTGTATGTGTCCCAAATTCGACCCTCTCTGGAATATTGTTCTCATATCTGGGAATGGCTTCCCCACAACCCTCAGCATTCTTGATGCCATTCAAAGAAAGGGCTATTCGTCTTATTAATGATCCGTTACTTACTCAAAGACTTCCTTCTCTTGCCCATCGTCGAGCTGTGGGGAGATCTATCGCTCTTCTATAGATACTTTTACGGCTTCTGCTCCGACGAATTATCCAGTATAGACCCTCCTCTTGCAGCTCCCAACAGAGAAACTCGTGGTGCCGCGCGTATGCATCCCTATACGGTTCAATTGGACAGGCCCCGAACTTCCCATTTCGTTCGTTCTTTTATCCCTAGAGTTTCTAGACTGTGGAACCTACTGCCAGCGAAGGTCTTTCCTTCCCCCCAAATCTTCAAGTTTTTAAATCCCGTGTTAACAAACTTCCTCTTACCCTGCTTAAAACACCCACGGTACGATAGTATTTAGGCTTCCAGCCTTCGTGGATTGTCCAAAGATAAAAAAAAAAATTGTACAAACTTAAATTTTCTCGATTTTCGCAGAAAAAAAAACCTTTTTTTAATAAACAAAATTGCATTTTTGAAAGCAACTTTTAATTCTAAGCGTCTTTTCTTAATAAGAATTTAGAATATTAGCAAAAATACAGGTACTTTCCGCTTGAGCCAATTTGACATTTTGGCCAGACCTCGTAGCTGACTAACAGAAGTTGACATCTGATGATTGTATTTTAGATTTTGGACCATGCAGAACTTTTTTAAAGAATACCTTATTTTCGTAAAATTAATAATAAAAAGTTTCCCACATGACGTCAACTTACGTAAACACACTGTATTTAGTAATATTAAATATTTTATACAGACAAAGAATATACCTTATATTCATATTTTAGGTAAACAAAGCTCAAACCATGTAATAATAAATAAACTGCAAACAAATTACCAAATGTTAAGTAACGCCCTCAAATAAAGCAGATAATTACCATGACAAATGTATAAAGATTTATAAAACAATCCTCAAGTAGGAGTAACAAAAGAGAAATTTAAGCGCATCCTCAAAAGGATTCATATTTCTCGTTAATATGTGCCTTTTATTTAACGCACCCACTAATGAGACAAGAATGGGTTGTGTAGGTCTTAACAATGCTGCCTTCCTTTATGTGAGTACTAAGACAATGTGAGCTTAATTTCAACAATTGAAAGATGAAGTTGTATAACAACTATCTTATTTGCATGGATTTACATGGCGACGCATCTACAGCCAACGCAATGTCAAGTAAAGAGGTCTTTATTTACGCCATAAAATTTAAAAAAAAATACTTATTTTTACTCTTATATCTCCTTAGAAAACAACCATCCCCATTCAAAAATACCTAAGTTTTAAAAGCGAGTTCTCTATCTGTATTTATTTAGTAAATTTACGTTTCATCGTCAAATCACAAATTTTGCAAGAAATATCTGCTTCTTGTAATAGATTTCAAAAATTAAGATTTTTACGACAAATGTTCATCAAATTTGTGAAAAAGAAGAAGAACTAAGGGGGTTGGAATTTTAAACTTAGATATTCTTCGAAAGGAAGGGCGGGCTCATCAAAAAAAAAAACTTTTTTGCAAATTTTAAAATAAAAATTTACTTTTCTAGCTATTTATCTAGGTGAATCGTTGAATAGCCCTATGGAATGAGAAATCATTATTTCGGCCAAAAAGCAACATAAATTTTAATGGCTTATGCTGTGTATTTTAAAGTAAGATACTCAAACTACATGTACAAAAAATGTATAAAAGGATTTGACGATTTCTATTAGATTTATAAGAAACTTAAAAGGTATTCTAAGAATAAATGAAAATCGTACAACTAAAAGTAATTAAATGTTTAATGAAGCTTTGTCGCAAAAATTACAATATTTTATATTATTTTTACCTATGTAAACCTAAATATACAACATTTAATCTACCAAGTTTATTGTTAGCCTAGTTTACTAAAAAAAAGTAAAATAATTTAAATAATAAAAGCTATTGTTTGTATTTCCAATGCAAAGTCTCGCGAAGTCTCGCTACTTTTGTAAAAGAGTTTTTACGGTTTCCTTTATCAGTTATTGTACTAACAATTGCCTTGCTACTTTTTGCTACTTCTGAAAGTAAGGTAAAATACAAGCTTTTTATAAATTACAAGGTTTTCCATTTAAAAAATTAATATTTTCTATCCTACTCTGTATATCTTAAAAAGATAAAAGAGTGTGTTTATTTATTTTATACATTAAAAAATGAAAAAATTTAGAGAAATTTAAATTTATTACAATTCTAATGATAATTAAAAAGTTGTTTTTCAGATTTGGATGGTCATATTTCGGAAACTAATTCAGATAGACATATCAAATGTGGTATTTTTTGGAAGCTATTTAAAAGATCTTTTTGGTGGTGATACAGTATCCAGGGTTCATTAAAAAAAATCATGCTTATTGGCGTACCATGTATACTGTATATCATATGAGATAATAAACTTCCGATTACTGATTAGAAAACTACAGAATTAACTAAACAAACTGATTTTATAGTTTATTTTGTACAATAAAAAAGAATGATGTTGGGGGTAAAATTATAACAATATGTATAGTAAGAACATTTTAAAAGCGTAAATTCAGTACCCTTTGAAAATAATAAAAAAAAAAACAGAAAAAAGGCCGCCTACAATCGGAATATTTTATACAAAGGCGCCACTACCCTTTACAGCTATGCGCCAATACACTATGGGATAGAAATCCATTATTTTGGCCAAAAAGCAACGTTGAAATTTTAATGGCTCATGCTGTGTATTTCAAAGTAAATACTCAAACTACATGTACGCAAAATTATAAAAGGATATGACGACTTCTATTGAGGTAATAAAAAACTTGAAAATGTATTTTTAAGTAAACATAAATATACAACATTTAATTCTACTTAGTTTATTATTACCCTTGATTACTAAAAAAGTAAAGAGTTTAAATAATAAGAGCTATTGTTGTGTTTCCGATGCAGTCTCGCGAAGTCTCGCTACTTTTGTCAAAGATTTTTTTACCTTTTTCTTTATCAGTTTTTGTACTTACAATTGCCTTTCTACTTTTTACTACTTCTGAGTGTAGGGACAGATACAAGATTTTTATAATTTACAAGGTTTTCCATTTTAAAATTTAATATGTTTTGTCCTACACTGTATATCCTAAAAGATAAAAGCATTCTGATGAAAGATATGGATTCTACAGAATCTACCCAACAAAACAGTGTTTATTATTTATTTTATACGTTAAAAAATAAAAAAGTTGGGAAGATGTATCTCTATTACGCTTCTAAGAATAATTTAAAATTATTTTTCAGATTTGGATGGTCATATTTCCAGAAACTAATTGAGATAGACACATCAAATGTAGTATTTTTCTAAAGCATTTTTAAAAGATTTTTTGGTGGTGATATAATATTCAGGGTATTTCATTTAAAAAAATCATACCTATTGTCGTACCCTGTATATCATATGAGATAATAATCATCGGATTACTGATTAGAATACTACCGAATTAACCAAACAAGCTGACATTTTAGTTTATTTTGTACAATAAAAAATAATAATGTTAAGTGGGGTGTAAATTTATAATAACATATAATAAGTTTTAGGTTTCAAAAGCATTTGTAATAATTTATAATATTTTTCCAGTAAAAAGCACCTCATTTTAAGTTAGATTGGTAAGTTTCAGAATTTTGTCCAAAAAATTAATTTCTATCCCATAGTGCGATGACCACCAGCATCAACCGGCATATCATAAAAGAAATATAGCGGCCGCGAAGACAAGCATGCCGATTTATTTGCTTTAAACTTTTTGTGATTTTTTTTTATCAAAGAGCACCGAATTTACATTTTTAAACTGTTCCTTCTATAATAAGTTTTTGTTGTTCCCAAAAAAACGACCTGTAGCATGATATTTTTGTTTATATTTGCTTAGTAAAGGGCACCTCATTTAAGTTAAATTGGTAGGTTTCAAAATGTTGGCCAAAATATTTAATTTCTATCCCATAGTGCGCAGGACAACTATTATAGTGTTCCTAACGTTCTAAATCCATATTTTATTGGTTCTGTTTTAAGAAAACAATTAAATCCCTTTACGATCAAAAATAAATCTTGTTATGCTCATAAAACAAACAATAGCATACTGAAAATCTTATGCCCTCATAACTCCGTTTGTGGTTTATTGACCAGTTATTAGAATTTAAAGAATTATTGTATTATAAATACCGAGAGACCTACATCAGCGCAATGTATAAAATAAGGTATGTTAGGCTATTAAAGCAAGTAACAATTAAATAAGTTTTAATTGGATTTTTTTTTTTTATAACTGCTCCATTGTTTATGGTAGATTTTTGCATTGAAATATTCTAGACTTCTCTTCTTTGGATATAAGTAGATAAAAAAGACAAAATATATTTTTCTCTTGTTTGAGTTGGATTATAAAAAGAAATATAAACACAACTTTAATATTGTGAACACCTAGTATAAAAAAGGTATACATTTTGGGAATTTTAAAAATATACATTTTTGGGAAATTTAAATTTTAATTGGGTTACTTAACATTGGGAAATTTGCTACATAAAAATATACGTGAGGTGTCAAGGTCTTAAAAGTATAAATTAAACAATTTTCTAGGTTACTTTTATAATAATAAAATAAAAACATTAAACAAACTGGGTAGCGTAGAAATGCAAAACAAACACTGGAAAATTTGATATTTAAAGAAGAGAGAAAGAAATTAAAAGGGATTGTTTATCAGAGAAGAAGGTAGTTAGTAAAGTCAAGCATAAAGTTAAAGTTGTAGTTAAGCCCCGTACGGGCTACCCCTAGTGGGTATGCCCGTACTAAATTAAGTTAGTTCAATAAGTTAAGTTGGTCCTAAAAAATGTAAAGTTAGTTTTGATGGTCCACCGGTCTCATGGTCCCAGGAAGATAGTTCCATATGGTACATTTGTCCAAGTGACGTAAAGTGGCCCTATATGTATTCAAATATATACGTCACAATATTTTTTAGATAAAGTAGGTAAAAAATACACCTTTTTAGCTTTTTGATTTTTTTGCATCCAACTTAGTATTCGAAAATTTGTCCCATGTTTCTTGTGTAGTCTGGGAATCGGCAGATCAAAAGTCCCAATTGGCGCATCCCCCAAAATCAACCCTCATGCTCCCTAAGTTTCTAAAGGTTGTTAAAACAAGATGGTATCAAAGACAATTTGTAGTTTCACTATAGACATCCAGAACAATGCTAAATTTTTGGTCATCAGCTTGGACGCTTGCTTCGTGGAATTTATGAAGCGGGTATCCATCGAGTACACACTTAAACAGTACGTATAATTTGCCGCTTCATAAATTCAGCCAAGCCAGCGTCCAAACTGATGCCAAAAATTTAGCATTGTTCTAGAAGTCTATAGTGAAACTACAATTGTCTTTGATGGTATGTAATACCCAACCAGCTAAACCAAAGTGGTGTGTGTGTGATACCAGAGTCAGGGTTTGATTTTGGGGAGGATTGCGCCTATTAAGTATTTTGTTCATCATGTTAAGAGATACCTTTGTGCAAAAATTAAGATGAATATATCTCTTTAACATCGTAACTTACGTTAGGGCGTATTTTGAGATTCGGGGGCGTAGGAGATCTAGAGTTGATTTCAGGTGGTTGCACCCATTGGGATTTTTGATAAGCATGCTAAAGCTACCTCTATGCCAAGTTTCAGCAAATTCTATTCGGGGGCACAACTTCATAAGCTTTGTGCGGGTTTTTTTCCTGAATTAAGACAGAGAAAAGTTGTCAAGAAACCATAAAAATATAATTATATTTTTCTTTTAAGACAAGTTTTAAATTTAGTATACGAAGTACTCTTGATGAAGCCCTAAAAGGCGAAACAATTGTAGAGTAATGCTCTAATAATTATTGAAACATTAAAAAGCAATTTTTTCTATTTAGTATTAATAGTATTAAGAAAAAAATGCTCGTAAAGTCGATATTTCTTGACCTGTTCATCCTTATTAACATAAATCAGCCCCTTGATGCTTTAAATAACACTTGGAAATTTAAATTTAAATGGAATAAGGGATATTTAACATATTGTTTAAAAAAGGAATATGTTTAAAAAGTTTTACAACCTGGCTCTCGGAAATAGTGCATTCCCACACCTATATTTACATTTTTTGTTAAATAAAATTCGCTTAAAAATACAGTTTTTTTTCGCAATAAGAAAATAGTGTATGTAGAAGCGATTTTTTTCCACATTTTAAAATATATAGTAGTAAGAAGACAGTGAGAACCAGCTAATGCGTTATGTATTCTAAATTATATTTATACATACTTTTTCTAACGCACAGTGGCGTCGCTAGAGGGCGGCCAGAGGTGATACGGGATCCCCTAAAATGTCTGGCCCCACTGGCAGGTGAAATGTCAGAAGCACAGTAATTATAAAAGACATCAATGGAACTAGTATTGCATTGCATATAGTTTGTGTTTTATAGACGTGAGTACTTATTTTTCACAATTTCCAACTTTTACAAATCCATATGTACACCGCGAAACCAAAAGCTGGCGTCGACACATCTAACGCACATTAACGGTAATTAAAAGGATTATAAAAGAATTTATTTTTGCCAAGGTTAGTTTATATTTATAAGGTTGTGACACATTCTTAACTTTTAGGCGGTTCGAGGTCGGGACGCACGGAGAAAATTTGCAAGGCTGGGTAAAATCAAAGCTGATGATCAATCCAGTGGCGTCTAGAATTTGCGCTTTTCATTTTGCATTGTTTTGGAAGTGATATTTGTTGAAAGATATAATTCCAAATGTTTTTTATTTAAAGTAAAATACTTTACAACTTAATAATAATTAAAAACTGTTGTGTAAACGGTTGTTCTACTAATACAATAAACTGTATATCTCCGGCACTGAACAACATGGCCGAAAAATGGGAGATGTGACGTCATAACACGTCAAAGCAATATGGCCGAATGTCGTGACCCTATATAGACCGACTTTGATTTTTTTCAAACTTCTTTTCCATGATACGGGGCTCTTTCTCAAGGCACGCTACTCCACTGAACGCACATTTACTTCGCTAATTAGAAGGATTTGGGTAGAATTTTATTTTTTGCAACTTCTTTTCAGGATACCTTCTTTCTGTTTATTTATTACAAAACAAAAAAGTTATAAATTCAAAAATTCCATTAGGACATCCTTATTGATTTTTTACTTCTATATTATTTTTGCAACCACTCTATTATCTTTCATTTGATTCACTTTCCAAAATAAATCAAATATTAATTTTGCGTCACACAATAAGTTTTTATGTGTTAATAATAAATGTGATTATAAAATATTATTAAAAAATATAATAGATATTTAGGTTTATAATAAACTATTGTTCTATATTATAAGGTTTTGTTTGTATTCTTTACACACAATCTTTTTAAAAATACAAAAAAATTATTGAATTTTTAAGCCATTGTATGCTTTAAACCTAATTGGGTATTTCTTATAGATCGTTAACTTCTGTACTTTTTGCGGCTTCTTTCTTTATATCTTATTTGTTCTACTTTCTAAATATTATTTATTAATAATTTTACACCACACACGAAGTTTTTGTCTTTTAACTCTTAATTAATTAATAAACAATACAAACTTAATTAATGTGTAATAGGTAGCTACGATTAATGAGGCAGCTACTAGTAGGATTTATGTATATTTACTATCTATTATTATTTCTTATTATTACCATTACCATACCGTCCTAAAAACTTGTGTTCTCATTTCCTTTATCAAACTTGAAGAGTCAAACTTACCTTATTTTTACTATATTTCTCCTTCTTTTTCTTTTTCTGGATTTAAAGCTAAAACCCCGTTATTATATGTATTTTACACTTTTATCAAATAAATTGCGAAGGTTTACTTTACAATCGCTGCAACCATTTATACACCTACCACAGCCTGCTACGCCCCTTAATAATATTGCTGTCTATGCAGCTAGGATTGAAAAAGACTAAAAGTGCTATGCAATTGAATTCCATTAAAAGTGTAAAAAACGTACAAAAACAGGATTCTAAGAGGTGAAAATCAAATATCAGCTTTGTTCGCGGGTCTAGTAATGAACCGATTCTGAACCAGAACCGAACTGGTTTAGAATTGTTTTAAAGCGCATGTCTAGTTATTTATTAGTTCGGAATTTTTATTTACCGCGAACGATTTTCTATACAGCTGAGGATGTATTCTAACCTAGCCTTTTGATTAGGATTTTTATGGTTAAATTGGATACTACACAAAAAGATTAAATTTAAACAAAAAGGTTAATTGTTGATCTTAGTGTTAAAAATGCTTTTAAACGAGTTGTACACTATACCATTTTTACGATTGCACAATTGTATTACCTTGGTGTACCGTTTTTTCCATAACACGAACCAATTCACTAATATTTTCCATGTTTTCCACTATATAATAACAACTTCCAACACTCCAAAATATTTAAAAACACTTTTGACAAATTGAAGTTAAAATAAAAATAAATAAACGGTAACTAGGCAACCAAAAACCATCGCTTTCTCGATTCAAGCTTGTTAAACGTTTGTTAACTTTTTTAGGCCACTCTGTACATATACTTTTAGCTAAAATTCCCATTTTTTACGTAGTTTACATAAAAAAGTATACCTGATAAAAGTTAATTTAAGCAGCCGTTTTTGACATATCTGGATTCTACGAAATCACTTCCTTTAAGGCCAGGGATAGGATTTACAGAGAGTTTCAGAACAAGATGTTGTGATCCTTAAGACAGAGAATTGTACAAATAAACCTATGTTCTAAATAACTTTAGCTTTTAAGGTACAGGGTGATAATTTTAAAGGAATAAGTTTTATTTTACCACTTTGTCTCTTTGTCAGTCAAAAGTTACGACATTTAGGACATATGTAGGTTTATTTGTACTATTCTTTCTAAAATTATCCAAGATTTCACACACTTAAGGATCAGCATCTTATTCTGAAACACCCTGTATAGTTTAGGGTAATAGTTCGATATAGCGGTTTTCGCTATTATAAGAGATTTTCGAAAA
Source organism: Listronotus bonariensis (assembly GCA_014170235.1). Classification (NCBI taxonomy): domain Eukaryota; kingdom Metazoa; phylum Arthropoda; class Insecta; order Coleoptera; family Curculionidae; genus Listronotus; species Listronotus bonariensis. The sequence continues at coordinate 13,248 of JACEGR010006716.1, forward strand.
ATTCTTTTTCAGGGCGTTTCTATAGGTCGATTATGACACAAATCTGTGAGCGCGTTTTCCAGAATCCATTTCTATAATTTATTATTAATAAAAACATATTTACGGGACGGTGGAGTGAACAGGGGTGCTGGGTGGGGACAAAACAGTATAAATCCAACGTCAAACACAAGAAAACATTAATACACTGCACTCGGGGCACATGAAAAATGTAAATTAATTTTGAAAAGTATTAAATTTTTCGAAAAACTATCCCACACATATGAGATATCTCGTCCGCCATTAATTAAAGAAGGAAAATAGGCGCATTCATTTTGGTCAGCTGATAACATGAAGTTCGTCATTATGAAAATGACAGTCTTGATAGAAGCAGCGTTGCCAAACTTCTTATGAAGAATTCACACCAAGCCTATTTCAGGGATTATCCACCATTTCCATGAGAAACAATGGTATTTTTTGTAGAAATGCCTCCTTCTTTATGTTTAGGTATTTTCCTTTTTTCTCTACAAATTATAATAGGAAAAAGGAATGACTTAATTTTTCATATGAATTTTGTCCTGTATCTTCCTTTTAAGCTATTGACACTTTCACTTTATTTGGCAACATCGCAAGACATTTACAATTCTATTGTAAACTCTTCTGTTTTATCCAGTGACAGCCATGGCGGGATTGTTGTACTATTATTTATTTTTGATTTTTTTAAACAATTTTTTGGCATTTTTGTAAACAGAAAGTGCGGTGTGTACTGTGAAATACTGTTTTTGGGTGTTAATGTAGGATTTCTACTGTTTCGTCCCCACCCAGCACCCCTGTTCACTCCACCGTCCCGTATATGTGTTTTTATTAATAATAAATTATAGAAAAGGATTTTAGAAAACGCGCACACAGATTTGTGTCATAATCGACCTATAGAAACGCCCTGAAAAAGAATTTTTCAAAATCTCTTATAATAGCGAAAACCACTATATCGAACTATTACCCAGTTTAGACCTGGCCACAGAGGAAATAATGTTTTTAAATTTAGAAATTCCATTTAAAAAAACACCTTTTGTTACAATCTGTATAGCCCTAAAGTTGCATTCGTTAAAATGCGAGTGTAAATTTGAACAAAGCCAATTACGACTGGAATGTGCCACGAGCCGAATACATTTTAAAATTTATTACCCCATTTCCTCATTGTAATCATTGGCTGCTAGTCATTAGTCATTCGGTTCATATGTCGACAGAAATGTAGTTGCTCTGCATCAATCTTGGATTTAAGATATTATCAGTGTCAGTGGGTTAAAATCCAATATACTTGCTGCTGCTATAACTCTCACCAGATATGTTAATATGTATTTGAAGATGGTAAAGCAATAATTTTTATTTCTACGACTGTTAAAATTTATACAGGGTGATTTAAAAATTGATTAAAGATATGCTCTTATGGTTAGGCGAATTCATTTATTGGATGGTCTTGTTGAGTACACGCCCGGAAAGAATGGGACCGCTTTGGTCCTGGTCCCGGGGTATACAGAGCTGAACCCTGTTCAACCCTATTGACCCCTATGAACTTATATGCTAAAAAACCCAAGAAATTCTAATTAAAACACGACGTTTCAACGTTGTGAAGTTAAAAATATAAATAAAAAATTAACTAATAGTTAAATTAGAAATGATGATAATTTTTATGCTTTTAGAATCGCAAACTGAAAAATAGTTTGACATATGTACATGAGTGACATGGGTAACTGGTGTATTTATTATTTGTAAGACAAAAAAGGTAATGAGTCAACTGATTTTTAGCTTTCCTGAAGATACTTCAGTATCGAGCAAAGCAAACCGCGTTATTTAAATTAACCGAAATTGATGTTACACAATTATTTTTATTTAATGAACTATACGCACTTTCTCTTGATTTTGCGTTTTAAAAACTAAGTTTCCCTTGCTAAAATACTAGAAGCTATACCAGTTTATTCTGTGATTGATCAAATGCGTGTTGGCAAAAATCAAATTAAAAATCTGCCAACACGCATTTGATAACAATTACAGAATAAACTGGTATGCTTCTAGTATTTTAGCAAAGGAAACTTGTTTTTAAAAACGCAAAATCAAAGAAAAGTGTATAGTTCATTACATAAAAATAATTGTGTAACATCAATTTCAGTTAATTTAAATAACACTTGGTTGCCTTTGCTCGATACTGAAGTATCTTCAGGAAAGCTAAAAATCAATTAACTCATTACCTTTTTGTCTTACAAATAATAAATACATCAGTTACTTATGTCACTCATGACACATATATGTCAAACTATTTTCAGTTTGCGATTCTAAAAGCATAAAATTTAATCATTTCTAATTTAAATATTAGTTAATTTCTTATTTATATTTTTTAACTTCATTTTTAACTTGACAACGGTGGAAAAGTTGCCACCGAAACGTCGTTTTTTAATTATAATTTTTTGGGTTTTTTGGGGGTTTTTCTTTATTTTGTTTCAGGCGACCGGCTAGTTCATAGGGGTCAATAGGGCTGAACAGGGTCAGCTCGTATACCCCGGGACGAGGACCGAAGCGGTCCCATTCTTTCCAGGCGTGTACTCAACAAAAGACCATCCAATTAAAAATCGATCACTAAACTTAAGAGATTCTTGACAAAATAAGGGTGGAGCTTCATATAATTTTTTTCAAAATGTCATTTGTTTTCGAGTTACAAGCCGTCAAAGTTCAATTTTTATTTTGTTTTTTTCGCCATATTGCATTTATTTTTTTAACCAATCCGGTTGATATTTGGCACACAAATCGAGCTTTGCAGATTCTAAAATTTTAAAACAAAAGTACTTTTTTTTTTAAATACCGCCAGAGGGCACTTTACCTAAAACTTAAAATTTATTTACATCATAACTTTTTTATTATGACAGATATCGCAAAGCTGGAGACGCCATTTTATAGACAATCAAAAACTTAAAAAAAAGGTACTCTTTTATTAAAGTCGATAAACCTCACCGTTTAGGCACCGACAGACATCAAAGTTTTCATAAATTTCAATCAAATTATCTACATACATACAGGGTGTCCAGTAACTCAACCGACAAACTTTACGGGGCGATTCTACAACAGAAAATAAGAAAAAAACTTCATATAAACATACAGTCAGTCAAAAAAGTTTCCATACACTAATCTTTTTAAAAAATGTTTTCATGTGTGCTTCTTAATTTATGTTTATTATCAAAAATATTATAAGTAAATATCGGCAGTCCCTTTAGAAGTTATAAAAACAAAACTAAAGTCTTTTATAACACTTTATTTGAACAATAAAGAATTAAATAGTATTATTAACAAAAAATAACGTCAAAAAAGTCTCCAGCTTGGGTTGTAACTATCTATCTATATCTATCTATCTATCTATCTATGTAACGGAATCTTTGAGCCTAATTTTTACCAACTTCCAGCGATTCAATTTCTTTGAAACTTTGCACACGTATCAAGGACCGATGACAATGCAATAATTTAAAAACAGTATCCCGTTATCCTGATTAGGACCGCCAGGATAAATAAATTCCTTTACAGATCCTCTGTGTCTCTTGACAAATGGCGAAGGAATTTTTAGTGAATAAACTGGAGCATTTATTTTTAAAAACTAATTGATATATCGAACTAAAAATGAAAAATAAATAATAGTTTAAAAACTAAAAACACGCTTTTATATGCAACCGAACTAAAAATTAGAAAATAATTTTTCATTACAAAGAGTTTGTCACTTCAGAATAAAAGCGTAAGTGCTTAATATATTAAATGTTATAATTATTCTATTTGCAAATATCTATGAGGGAAAAGTTATGAAAAAATAGTAAATGCACCCCACGCTTTTTACTCTGAAGTGACAAACTCTTTGTAATGAAAAATTATTTTCTAATTTTTAGTTCGGTTGCATATAAAAGCGTGTTTTTTAGTTTTTTTAAACTAGCCAGAGGGCACTTACCTAAACTTAAAATTATTTACATCATAACTTTTTTATTATGACAGATATCGCAAAGCTGGAGACGCCATTTTATAGACAATCAAAAACTTAAAAAAAAGGTACTCTTTATTAAAGTCGATAAACCTCTACCGTTTAGGCACCGACAGACATCAAAGTTTTCATAAATTTCAATCAAATTATCTACATACATACAGGGTGTCCAGTAACTCAACCGACAAACTTTACGGGGCGATTCTACAACAGAAAATAAGAAAAAACTTCATATAAACATACAGTCAGTCAAAAAGTTTCCATACACTAATCTTTTTTAAAAAATGTTTTCATGTGTGCTTCTTAATTTATGTTTATTATCAAAAATATTATAAGTAAATATCGGCAGTCCCTTTAGAAGTTATAAAAACAAAACTAAAGTCTTTTATAACACTTTATTTGAACAATAAAGAATTAAATAGTATTATTAACAAAAAATAACGTCAAAAAAGTCTCCATACAGTACTATTTTTTATAATAAAAATGTTTAATACTTCATGTCTTATACTTTGTACAGTAACCATTTACTTTAATGATTGCATTAATCCTTTTGGGAGTCTTAATACAAGCTTTATTGTAACTTCTGGCGTAATTTTTCCCAACTCTTGTCTTATTTTTGTTTTTAGAACCTTCCCTTATTTCTAACTTGGTGTTTTCCCACACGATGCTTAAATTTCTCCCACAGGTGTTCTATTGGGTTAACATCCTGTGATTGGGGGTGGTGTGTGAAGTTGCTGGCGGATATTGTGGCTCATACATTCACGTACAAGCTCTTGCAGTGTGCTTGGGATCCTTATCTTGTTGGAATAAATAAGGACCCTCAAGACCAAGCTTTTACCACTTGGGTTTAGATTATTCCTTATAATGTTTAATAATCTACTAGCCTAATTTAGATGACCCTATATATTAATTGGGGAATATTTTATTTTCATTTTTTGCTGCAATATATCCTTTAAAAGCCAAAAAACGTTCCTTTAAGGGTTTAATTAAACATCATCGTTCCCGATAACAAACTAGCTTACACACTAGACTGACATGTCTCTGACCTCATTTCGAAATCGAAAGGTAGGAAATTGTTATTAGACAGCGCTTTCCATAAACAGTGACTAGCCGATAATTTGTGGCGAGAAATAGAAGAAAGCGATGACAGCGAGTATCTTAGAGTTCAATCTAGAGGGACTTCGATTGTGAGGAAGGAAATAGTCCCACAGCGTGATAAATTAAGGGTGGAGGCATTGTTTCGCGTCACGGGGTGCCTGACAAGGATATACGCGCCCCTCTATTGGTCCTGCCAAAGGATTCTTATAAGAAAGCGCCATCAATTGAAATCGCGTGACAATGGAAGTTTTTTCGTAATTAACGGAAATTCGTATCGTTCGAGTCGGCTTTGTAAGACGGATTACAAAAGCGCGAACTAAGCTCCGGTGGGGTGTAAAAATTTGTAAACAGGAAGACGGTTTTTATTAGCTATTGTTGGCTAGAGTTTAAATTTCTCCTTTGTTTTGTTTAAGCATTCACATTGGAAAATAATAGAACAAGTAATTTTCATATTTTTTATTTTTTAAACTCCTTGCTATATAAGATGTCTTTTTTTTATCTTTGGACAATCCACGAAGGCTGGAAGCCTAAATACTAACGTACCGTGGGTGTCTTAAGCAAGGTAAGAGGAAGTTTGTTAACACGGGACTTAAAAACTTGAAGATTTTGGGGGGGGACAGACCTCCGCGGGCAGCAGGTTCCACAGTCTAGAAACTCTAGGGATAAAAGAACGAACGAAATGGGAAGTTCGGGGCCTGTCCAGTTGGACCGTATAGGGATGCATACGCGCGGCACCACGAGTTTCTCTGTTGGGAGCTGCAAGAGGAGGGGACTATACTGGATAATTCGTCGAAGCAGAAGCCGTTAAAGTATCTATAGAAGAGCGATAGATCTCCCACAGCTCGACGATGGGCAAGAGAAGGAAGTCTTTGAGTAAGTAAAGGATCATTAATAAGACGAACAGCCCTTCTTTGAATGGCATCAAGAATGCTGAGGGTTGTAGGGGATGCCATTCCCCAGACATGAGAACAATATTCCAGAGAGGGTCGAATTTGGGATATTCCCTGAATATGAAAAAAACACGTAAAAGGAATACCACAGGTCCAGTATAAACTTTTTTCGTGTAGGCCTTTACCACCCGTTCTCTTAAAAGTTGGAAAATTTAGGATTTAGAGTCCCTGAGCCAGTAATGAAATGGACTTCATAATAGGAACATTTTTAAAACCTTTTGAAGGGGTTCCTTTTGACGAATATTCATACCGCCATATATGGAAGCGGCGCCTTAACCCAGTCTGTCGATGTTAAATGTTTTGGGTGTCGGACTGGGGAACGCGACACTTTTTTGTCGAACAAGCTTGCCACAATGTTTTACATGCAATTTTTAAACACTGTGCTCAAAATCATAAGGGTTACAGTCAAGGCCGACCCCTTAGAAATTCTAAAAAAGTTGCCCAATGTAAAGCAACCCAAGTCTCAATTCTTTTTCTTGGCTTGCATGATCGATTATTTTTTTCTGTGTTTTTTTTTAAATAGCTAGTTTAAAAAAGAAATATTTACATTACTACTTTTGCTCAGTTAGGTATATGATGGCGATTTTCGATTTAAGAAACGTTTTGTCCCTGGCTGACAGTTGTCAATTTTATTTTGTTTTATTAAAGACATGTGCTGTATTGGTTTGGCGAATTTATTTAATTGGTAGTAATTTGGGTACACGCCAGAAAATAAATTAAAACTAAAAAAATAAGTAAATGAAGAACTAAAAATCGATGTCAAGTCTGCCACCGTTGTTAAAATAAATTGAAAAGAAATAAAATAAAATTATAAATTAACTATGTACCCAAATAGCTACCATCAAATTAAGGTGCTTTATTGTATATATTTTTTTTATCTTTTTAGTATGACTTGCCCTTTATAATGCCAATTGGAGTAAAATTTTGAAACAAGCGACCAGTTTTATAAAATTTTATTATAAAATTTTTGGTCTATTTGTTCTCTTGTAGCACCTATCCTGGGACAAACTGTATAACAACCTAAATAAAATATAGACTTGTTAAGAGTCAGAATTTCCAATTAAATTTTATAAATCCACAAAACGTAAGTTCTTGGTTATTTAGGCCTGAGCTGCAGACACAACAAAACCGACTCTATACATTTTCTTTCATTGCAGATTTTTAAAGGGATCCATGATGAAAATCACTCAAAAACTTAATACGACGAACAACGTAGATGTAAAACTCGTACTACAAGTGAAAATCTATATGTGCTCTAGATTTTTTCTTACAATTCATTCTTTCCTTATTCTCCATATCAACTTGCCTCTCTGGGCCGTCGGCTGGCGACGTCCCTGGTTACAGTCACGAAACCCGCCTATTCCGATACCCGAAACATGTGTTTAAACCTTTATGGTTTTCTGACTCTAACCTTTAGAATTTTTGGCAAAAATGTTTAAAAATATCTTGTAAAACATTGTGGTAAAATTGTCCGACAATAAAAGTGACGCGTTCGCCCAGTCCGACACCCGAAACATTTGATATTGACAGACTGGGATAACGCGACGCGTCCATATATAGCGGTATGAATATTCTTGGTATAGACTCGTCAAAACGAACCCCCTAAAAAAGTTTTAAAAGTGTTCTTATCATAGAAGTCCATTTCAAAACTGGCCCAGGAATTACAAGATTTATTTAAACTTGTCTTATTCACCTAAGAATTAAAATTTTATTTTGAACCACCCTGTATACTAGATGCCAAATTGAAAACATCACTTTGTCTCTTCAAATGAGATCCCGCTACATGTCGCTTAATCCAAACCAGAAATTTGAGACAGCACTTTCAGGCAACTTAATTTATTTGTCCGAAAATAAATTTCCAAGCTATGTATATGCCCGATTGTTCCACCCACCCCTACAGAGATAAACCTACATGTGGGTATACCACCTATAATTCCCCATATATTCACTTTGAGACAATGGGGTACTTAATTTCACCAGAATGGCGAACTAACTGCTAAAGGGATTATGTTGTTAACAAGTCCTCCTTTATTTGCATGTCTGCAGAAAGCAAATAATCTCAGAAAAAAATATCTTGCTCTCTGTTGCGAGTGCGACAATCAGATTAAACCATAACTAAGTGAACTGGTTTTAAACATGAAAGTCTATACAGGGTGATCTAACTTAAGTCGGTACTATTGCTAACTTCTTTATTATTAAAGATACGATGCCGGTTAAATTATTGAAGTTGTGGTAGTTTTTCCGCTAATTAACGTGATGTGTAACAGACAAAATAATTAAACATCGGGTTTTTGATTTATTACAAAAATGTACTTTTTGTTAATACCTAGCATATTATGTCTACCTTTTAGAAGATCTATTAAAGAGCTTTAATAAAAGTCAACATGTGATATAACCAATTTTTAATAGTTTTGGAAATATGACCATCGTACGGAATTTAATAGTAAACAAGCTTTTTTATAAAACACATACATTTTAAAGACCTTTAAGAATATACCACATTTAATATGTCTATCCCTTATAGTTTTGGCACAAGAATAATATTTATTCTTTGGTTTTGAAATATGCCATTCAAACCTAGAAAACAGTAGATAATAGAGACTTATTGCACCTGAGCTTGCCCAGATGCATGGTAGGATAAAGACTCCTTATTAAGTATAGTGCCTGACTTTATTTATGTCGGTTTTAGGTCGTGCCTTATTTTGGTCTTATTTTAACTTCGGAACTGTTCGTTTAACCGAACGGCTGCCGATCACAAAATCGAAAAGTTTTTAGAAGTAAAAATACTTAAAACCTGGCTTTTTTTTCTCTTGGACAATCCCAAAGGCTGGAAGCCTAAATACTAACGTACCGTAGGTGTCTAATAGTAAGAGTAGTAAGAGGAAGTTTGTTAACACGGGACTTAAAAACTTGAAGATTTGGGGGGAAGGAAAGACCTCCGCTGGCAGTAGGTTCCACAGTCTAGAAACTCTAGGGATAAAAGAACGAAAGAAATGGGAAGTTCGGGGCCTGTCCAATTGAACCGTATAGGGATGCATACGCGCGTCACCACGAGTTTCTCTGTTGGGAGCTGCAAGAGGAGGGACTATACTGGATAATTCGTCGGAGAAGAAGCCGTAAAAGTATCTATAGAAGGGCGATAGATCTCCCACAGCTCGACGATGGGCAAGAGAAGGAAGTCTTTGAGTAAGTAAAGGATCATTAATAAGACAAACAGCCCTTCTTTGAATGGCATCAAGAATGCTGAGGGTTGTAGGGGATGCCATTCCCCAGACATGAGAACAATATTCCAGAGAGGGATGAATTTGGGACACATACAAAGTGTATAAATTGGAAGGAAAAAATACTTTTTGGCTCAGAAAAGAAATCCAAGCTTTTTGAAGCCGCGGTGGCTATAGATACAATGTGTTTATGCCAGTTAAGGTTATTCTCAAATGTGACGCCCACAAGGTTAAATGTGTCCCCGCTCTGCAAAACCTGGCCATTCATAAGCAAAGGATGAGTGTTTGATAATTTTTTTCGCGACGAAGGAACATGATTGTGTTTTGGATGCATTAAATTGAACGAGATTTTTGGCGCCCCAATCCAAGATCAAATTAAGATCCTGTGAAAGAGATATCTGCATCGCCCTGCGTTTGCTTTCCAAGTCGGGTTGAGAGATTGGTTTGGGAACCTGAAAAGTGGAGTGAAGGGTACTATCGTCAGCATAACTATGAATGGGATTGGTTGTGGAAGAAAGAAGGTCGTTGATGTGAAGAAGAAACAAAGTTGGTGCTAGTACTGAACCCTGAGGCACTCCAGCATTAATTTCGTGAAAGCTTGAAGAGTGGCCATCAACAATGACTGATATACGTCGATTAGAAAGATAATTGGAGAGCCAAGAGCACAGTTTAGTTGGAAGACCGTAGGAGGGAAGTTTCATTCTAAGAAACCTAAAATTCAATTTCTTGTCTTTGGATAGGTTTACCAAACATATTTTTTTATTGCCAAACACTTTTATCATTGCTAATTATAAAGTCGTCCCCCTTCTGACCTCTTAACCGTTAGATATATTTTGCTAAAACTTAAAACGATAATAAATGACCAAGGTCTGCATTTTTTGACATATCAGTGACAGCTCTAAATGTCAAGGTCACAGCTGGGTGCCAACGCAACCGCTATCGCCAGCCAGGCAGGGGATCTTGCAGAAAAAGAAGGGAAAACAACATATCAAAAGCCAACCTAAAATTTTTGTTTTTTGACGTTGCTACCTCCCAGACTATTATAATCTCAGAAAAAATATTTTGCTCTCTGTAGCGAGTGCGACAATCAGATTAGACCATAACTAAGTGAACTGGTTTTAAACATGAAAGTCTATAGAGACAGAATAACGTTTGCAAAGAAACATTGTCTCGGAAATGATGGAGTTGAGCTTTAAAGATGGTCGTAAAGTACGTTTCGCGGTTTGTAAGTTTCGTTACGTAGGTTTAACATGTCGCATGTCGTGTGGACGATATTGAATTTAAAATTTCTCTCATTTTAAAGTCTTTGTCTGAGTTTATGATTTATTATTGGAGAGAACGCAAAGTTGGTAGTAGGGTTGTCTTTTTTGGTATAAGAATTTGTTAAAAAGTGTCTAAGAAATGGTAAAATGGGAGGGTTTTTTGGAGAAAAAATGTATATAAGATAGCAAAACAAAACATAATAAATTGCATTACTTACAGATTCACTGCTGTAGAGATGGACTAGATGTCACTCATTACTCCATATTGACTAAAACCTAAGTAGTCTTTAATCATGTCAATAATCCAAACCATTTTTGAAAAAAAACGTATTTATTTACACTGTTAGTCCCCTAAGTTTAGTCAGGTTAAATATAAAATAGGAATTTTCTCCCCTTCAAAAATTAGTTGTTTAAATAAAAATTTACTTTTGGTTACGCACTTTGTTAAAGGGTTTAACAAGGGCTCCGTATGATTTGATACAGTAGGTATAATGTAGAAGACAAAGAAAATAACTGTTTTATACTTAACTCTACCGAACTTAGCTAACATGGTAAATTAAGTAAATGAGTTTTTTGAAAGCAATTTAAATTAGCGATATGAAAGACGAGCACCTAATTTTAAGTAAGTATATAGTTAAAGATTTGTAAAAAACGGTAGTTCCTATCAATATCTAAAAAACGGAATTTCTGCTTTAAATTTAGACATTTTTTTGTGCTCAATACATCTTTCTGTATTACTCTATTAATCTGTTTTTAACACGCTTTTATTAACTTGGGTTGTAACTATCTATCTATCCATCTATCTATCTATGTAACGGAATCTTTGAGCCTAATTTTTACCAACTTTCAGCTATTCAATTTCTTTGAAACTTTGCACACGTATCAAGGACCGATGAGAATGCAATAATTTAAAAACAGTATCCCGTTAAGTTCCAGCATTTTCCAGGAAAACCGGAAAAGTGAAAAATCGTACGTTCTGGCGGAGGCGCCAGATTAGACAATTGAATAATCGAACTTGAACATTTGCCGACGGGTTGGGGACCGGGATAAGGTTGCAACACCTTAAACAAGCGTGCGTCCACCCATAGGACGCAACAACTCGGCAAACGACAGGAAGACCATGGGGTTAACAAGAACCCCCGTTAAACGGGTACAAACCCCGTTACATGCAGACCAACCTGAAACTTGTTCGGAGTAGTTGCGTTCTGAAACCCCATGCAACAGTGAAGCTTTAAATGAAATGATTAGATTACGAAATAGTTCGTGAAACATTTCAATATCACATGACCGCAGAAAACTAATTGATATATCGAACTAAAAAATGAAAAATCAAGAATTGTGTGCAAAAAAAAGAAGGAGGAATACTGTGAACTGGTTAGTTCTGGTTAGTTCTCAATTTCTTTGAAACTTAGCACACGTATCAAGGACCGATGACAATGCAATAATTTAAAAACAGTATCCCATTATCCTGATTTTAGGACCGCCAGGATAATTAAATTCCTTAATAATCGTTTTTAATTATGGCGAATGCGCAAGGGCAATTGATGCATAACTTGCTGCGTTTTTTTAATTGACTTTTTCAATTTTATAATAAAAGGTGTAAAATACATAGAAATACGGAGTTTTAAAGGTGAAAACTATGTGGCCACTTTAGCTTTAAATCAAGAATGCATGGCGAAGAAATTTTTTAGTGAATAAACTGGAGCATTTATTTTAAAAACTAATTGATATATCGAACTAAAAAATGAAAAATAAATAATACTTTAAAAAAAAACTAAAAAAACACGCTTTTATATGCAACCGAACTAAAAATTAGAAAATAATTTTTCATTACAAAGAAGTTTGTCACTTCAGAGTAAAAAGCGTGGGGTGCATTTTACTATTTTTCATAACTTTTCCCTCATAGATATTGGCAAATAGAATAATTATAACATTTAATATATTAAGCACCCACGCTTTTTACTCTGAAGTGACAAACTCTTTGTAATGAAAAATTATTTTCAAATTTTTAGTTCGAGTTGCATATAAAAGCGTGTTTTTTTTAGTTTTTTAAACTATTATTTATTAAAATTGTTAAATTTGTTTGTGTCTCTTACCAATAATGTTATAACACTTAATGCAACATAGTTTTATAATTTTCAAGAAATAATTACCATTTGTTACGGCTAGACTTTCGTTAAGTAATGATAGTTAGTGTTGATAATGACGTTTGATGTGATGACTCGGTAAAATGTTGGTAAGCAATAATAATTGTTAATCTGTAGAGACAGTGAGTGCCTCCGGTTCTTTGAAGAGATAATGGATTCTCGTACAATACAATTGATGCATCAGGTCTTGGTCAAGTGCATTTTTGCATTGCACTTAACATATTCATAATCGAAGTATCGTCTTAACGACACGACCAAAAATTGAAATGTTGAGAACCAGAGCGGACCATCCTACAAATTAAATTATGAGCTTTAATACTTATTTTCAATAACACAAAACTGATTTATCGAGTCCAGTCATAGATAACCTACATTTAGATCTGCAGTGACAAGAAGCATTTTTCGGATTTTTACGACCTCGCGCACTAAACAAATAGATGGGTGGACGAACATGCGCACTTAAAAGCCGTGGCAAAGTACAAACACCGGTACCCCGCGTACCCTCCGTCCGCGGTCTTACCGTGGCGCTCATTAACTACCGTACTTCGAACAGAAAACCAGGACGCCGTCGACAAATTTTTTGATAATGCGGATAGTCTGTTTGGCGGCAGGTGAGTTTACCCTTACTTGCTTGCGCACAAACCGGTTTTTTCGCCCATGAAATGTAACTTTTGTTTGTACTCTTTGTTTAACCTCCAAACAGTGCGGATATGCGTAGAGAACTACAAAGTTCTTCCCGGAGTGGCGGCTAGAGGTGTCGTACGAACGTTTTTACCTTCGAGGATCAAGGAAAGATTCACGCTAAATTGACGGCATCTTTCTTCTGGATCTAAGCGCTGTGAGCGAAGATTCCTATAAGCTGATGGTATCCTGTTTGGTGGTGAACACGAGGTATTTCTCAAATGGTGGGAAATAGATGGGCGTGCCACGGGAACTGTCAGTAGTGAAAGTGAAGGTTATACGTAACACCAGAGGCAGATCTTAGTTTGACAGTCGACAATTTATGCATTGCATCGATTGTTAAATTATTTGTTTTCTTTTTGGAATTTCTGGGAGCTACGAGCTCGATTATCCAGATTTTCCGCCGACGAAGCCCTGGAAAGCATAGTCCGGAAAGGGGAGAGTGGTGGATTGGACCTGAAGGTACCAAAACCAAAAAAAAAAAAAATAGAAATAGAATAGAACTTTTGTTTCGCGCAGGTAATAACATTGGCAATCCATCGAGATCAATGGGTCCAGTGTGCACTATATTAATATAAAATGATACTGACTTACTTCTAGTATTTTACACAAAAAAGTTTGCGAGGTTAGGAGTACCGTTTATAAGAAAAATAAGTTAAGTTTGTCATGTCAACGTTCGAGATATCCTACCTTTCATTCTACTACAAGTATTTTGAGTTGCCTGTATTTTAAATGTGGATTTCAATAAAGGGTAAAAATTTGGTAAGACGAAGTTATTTCGTGTATAAATAGAGTTGAGACACCCTGTATATGCTTTATCTCTTGTAGTCTCTGGAAGAGTTATGAAATTGGCTTCATGATAATAACACTTTTAAAACCTTTTTATGGGTTCTCTTTGACGAGTCTCCCACGAATATTCATACCGCCCTATATGGAAGCGACACTTTAACCCAGCCTGTCAATGTCAAATATTTCGGGTGTCGGACTGGGCAAAAGCGTCACTTTTTTGTAGTACAAATTAACCACAATGTTTTACATGCAATTTGTAAACATTGTGTCAGAAATCGTAAGTGTTACAATCACGAAACCATAAGACTCATGCACATGTTTTGTGTATCGGATTGGGTGGGTTTCTTAACTGTAACCCTTACGATTCTCGGCACAATGTTTAAAAATTACATGTAAAACATTGTGACAAATGTGTTCGACAAAAAAGTGACGCGTTTGCCCAGTCCGATACCCGAAACATTGACATTGACAGGCGTTGACGCGCCGCTTCCATATATGGCGGTATGAATATTCGTGGTAGATTCGTTAAAAGGGGGAAAAGGTTTTAAAAGTGTTATTATCATGAAGTCAATTTCATTTCTGGCCCAACGACTATTAAAATTGCTACTTTATAGAGATAATTTAACACACATTTATAAAACGACGAAAGTGATGCGGTTTAGTCCCAAATAGAACAAAACTTGCTTTAAAAGTCAGGTAAAATCAATTTCAATTTCTACCGAAATAAAGTCCGAAATAGGATTTTCCTCTGTCCCAACTAAATTATTTAGTAGCAACGGTCCACAAAACAAAAATACAAAAGGCTTTACTTTATGGCCCTCATTGGCAGTAGTTTTATGTGGGTATATGAGGTCTGAGATAAAATCTTTGACGTCGGACATCAGACAAGTTAATTGTTTTGTGTACAACTCAGCAATTTAAAACATTGTATAAACAAAGCATACAGGGCATTTTTCCAGGACTGTTTATAAAAGGAACAGTTTAAAAATGTAAATTCGGTGCTCTTTGATAAGAAAAAAAAATCACAAAAAGTTTAAAGCAAATAAATCGGCATGCTTGACTTTGCGGCCGCCTTTGCTATATTTCTTTTATGATATGCCGGTTGATGCAGGTGGTCATCGCACTATGGGATAGAAATTCATTTTTTGGTCAAAATTCTGAAACTTACCAATCTAACTTAAAATGAGGTGCTTTTTACTGGAAAAATATTATAAATTATTACAAATGCTTTTTGGAAACCTAAAACTTATTATATGTTATTATAAATTTACACCCCACTTAACATTATTATTTTTATTGTAGAAAATAAACTAAAATGTCAGCTTGTTTGGTTAATTCGGTAGTATTCTAATCAGTAATCCGATGATTATTATCTCATATGAAATACAGGGTACGACAATAGGTATGATTTTTTTAATAAAAAACTTTGAATATTATATCACCACCAAAAAATCTTTTAAAATGCTTTAGAAAAATACTACATTTGATGTGTCTATCTCAATTAGTTTCGGAAATATGACCATCCAAATCTGAACAATAATTTTAAATTATTCTTAGAAGCGTAATAGAGATACATCTTCCCAACTTTTTTTATTTTTAAGGTATAAAATAAATAATAACACTGTTTTGTTGGGTAGATTCTGTGGAATCCATATCTTTCATCAGAATGCTTTTATCTTTTAGGATATACAGTGTAGGACAAAACATATTAAATTTTAAAATGAAAAACCTTGTAAATTATAAAAAATCTTGTATCTGTCCTCCAGAAGTAGCAAAAAGTAGGAAGGCAATTATAAGTACAAAAACTGATAAAGAAAAAGGTAAAAAAATCTTTGACAAAAGTAGCGAGACTTCATGAGACTGCATCGGAAACACAACAATAACTCTTATTATTTAAACTCTTTTACTTTTTTAGTAAACAAGGCTAATAATAAACTAAGTAGATTAAATGTTGTATATTTATGTTTACTTAAAATACATTTTCAAGTTTCTTATTACCCCAATAGAAGTCGTCATATCCTTTTATAATTTTGCGTACATGTAGTTTGGAGTATCTACTTTGAAATACACAGCATGAGCCATTAAAATTTCAAAGTTGCTTTTTGGCCAAAATAATGGATTTCTATCCCATAGTGTATTGGCGCGTGGCTGTAAAGGGTACCGGCGCCTTTGTATAAAATATTCCGATTGCAGGCGGCCTTTTTTATGTTTTTTGTATTATTTTCAAAGGGTACCGAATTTGCGCTTTTAAAATGTTCTTACTATACTAGAAAGACGAAAAAAAATAAATAAATATTACTGATAATTTGAAAATTTTTAAGTTGTATTTTTTGATGCCGTCTCTTGGAATAAAATAGTTGTATACCTCTTCTTGTTCAGTGAAAAGAGTAAATCAATTTTACCACATAGTTATCAATTTTGAATGCGCCTCTGATATCTTCTTTTTAAGCCAAACTTATATCTATCTAGAGGCAGCTTGCCGCACGAACAACGTACAGCAGAGAGAAAAAATAGATCTAGTATCTTTCCCTCTAGTGATCCTGACTTAATTTTTTTATGGGACCACCGCAAAAGTGCACTCTTTCAAATAAAAAAATATTTTTTAAAATTGGCCTACAATCACGTAGAAAACAGACAAATAAACATACAGCCAAGTTGAACATCTCCTTCTTTTGAAGTCGGTTAAAAATTTGATTAAATTCACAAAAAAAAACTGATACAGGATTTTGAGACTTAGATTTTCTCTGGCGGGGATTTTCGTTATCAGAGTGTTTCTCTTGAGACCAACAGCATTCTGGTATATATTTGTTATCGGTTCCATGTCCCAGTTTTAAGATAAAATTTTAAAAAATGAAAATCGTTCTACGCCAGTGAATTTTGTTAGATTTTGCCGAACCTTAAAAAGGAAAAAACGGCAGTTTTGACGGTATATGCAATTTATCAAATTGTTACCTAGTGCTGAAGCAAAACTGTTTATGGAATCATGTTCAGAACGTAAAACTCCACCGAAAATTATAAACTGCATATCTGTTTTAACAGGTTTTAATAGGTTATGGTCCTCACAAAATAAATCACACATATCTAAATCTGGAAAACGTGCTGGCCATTTGACTTTATGTTTACATTAAAAATAATAATAAATGTCAAATTCTTAAAAATTGTTATCCATAATGTTCTAATGGTAAGTGGCATAGAGTTGCAGAGTAAAGGTCTGGCCACACATAACACCAACAAGCCTGCAGCCGTGAGTCTTGCTGGTGAAATGTAGGGGGATGCGGTGCAAAAAGTTTTGTATTTAATAAAATTTTAGTAATATGTTTAAGAATGTTATACTATGCTTAAAATTACACTTGATCGTAAAATTTACTTTCACAAATAAGATAACGTAGTTTTACCTATACTGCACTCAGTTTGGATAAAAAAGAATAGAGGTATGTAGGAAAATGTGTTTTATTTAAACAAGAAGATATACAGCATGACAAAAATATTTTAAATTATTGATTTAAGGTCTGACCACACATAACCGCACTAAGGCCCCATCAAGTTCAGATTCACAATAGAGACATTTTGCACCCCTTATTTTGCAATTCCGTTGTGGTTAACGTTATTCTGAGACTGCGCAGTAACGCAAACATGATCCGTTATCGTTATTAACCATACCGGACTCCTTTAATTACGGATGAATACCGAAGAGCTTATCGTTATCGTTATCGTTATTGTTAAACTGCGTGGTTGCATTATTTAAAAGGTTAAAATTTTAATGCCGTATTAGTTAAAATATCATTTATACCTAGGCTCTAATTAGCGAAAAATCTATAGCAGTAATAAAAATCAAATAGTGTTAAGAAATTAAAACGGACTTGCACTTTTACAGATATTCTAAATCAGTAATGAATTTAGATGTTACAATCTGGCACTCTTGCTTTTTATTTTACTACCAAACCTAACCTTACTATTTGTATTTTGCTTATACTGTATTGTTTGCATCTACTTTAAAAAACGAAATCAATAAAAGTGTTTGCATATATTTAAATATGAATTTATATCTTATGAAAAATAAAAGTAAATACTGATTTTTCGTTAACTTTAAAATGGGTGAACCACAGGTAAAAATAAGGTTATGTGTCGAAAGCGCAGACGCAAGATATATTTCTTAAAAGAGGCTGCAAAATATCTGTCTAAAACTGATGCCGTAATCCTTACGTTTAATAACGATAACCATAAGGAGTCAAAAAACGTCTGTTATTTTTAGAGATGCAAAATGTCTCTAATGATAGAGGAAAGTGGGGCAAATTAATTCAAAAAATTAAAAAGTACTTTTCATGAAAAGTGGCCAGAACTTAAATCAATAATTTTACGAGTAATGTTAAAATTAATAACGAAGTCATTGCAAAAAGGTCATGATGACTAACTTAACTTCTCAAGTCATCTAATGCACGTCCACACAGCCCGCCAACAAAAGTTGTTGCCTCATTTCCGTATTAAAATAAACATTAGGGGAGTAACTGAAAAACTTCTTACTTTTACCATTTTCCCTTCTTGCTACTTGCTTTAAAGAGGCTGCAAAATATCTGTCTAAAACGGCTGCCGTAATCTTTATGTTTAATAACGATAACCATAAGGAGTCAAAAAAACGTCTGTTATTTTTAGAGATGCAAAATGTCTCTAATGATAGAGGAAAGTGGGGCAAATTAATTCAAAAAAGTTAAAAAGTACTTTTCATAAAAAGTGGTCAGACCTTAAATCAATAATTTTACCAATAATGTTAAAATGAATAACGAAGTCATTGCAAAAACGTCATGATGACTAACTTAACTTCTCAAGTCATCTAATGCACGTCCACACAGCCCGCCAGCGAAAGTTGTTGCCTCATTTCCGTATTAAAATAAACGTTAGGGAGGAACTGGAAAACTTCTTACTTTTACCATTTTCCCCTTCTTGCTACTTGCTTTAAGATGTCCAATTCTCATAATTTATTGTTTTGTGTTAACGATGCACGTCTCAGAAATTGGAAAGTTATTTTTAAACTTGGATAGATGAAAAATTACTGAAGTTAAGTCGAAAACACATATTGAGGATAAATACCCTAGCTATTATATCATACACATATTATATCATACACATAATACATACAGGGTGATATAAGATCCAAAAAATATGCTATAACAAATTAGTGAGATCTAAATATGGCGATCTAATCCATCTTTTCTTAGCCCAAAGTGGATAAAAAAACAAACCACCCCGTATAATTTCGTTATTTGTACAGTGGAAAAAAAACTAAAACGCCTCAGTTTTTATTTTTAGGGGATTACATTTTTGTGTCAAAATTTACTTGTTTACCCTTTTTTAATGGTCTTTATTTTTAAAAATTGGTTTAGTAGTTTCCGAGAAAATTTACCCCAAATAGCTTTTTATTGTTTTAAATATCAAAATGAAATTTGGTACTTGGGTATATCACATGATCGTGCATTGTTTTACGAATTCAGTTGTTTTCTATTACTTCTGGTTTAGCCATATACGACTTTTACTCTCATTTTAAATAGGACAACCGGTATATTTTCACTAATTTGAATAGAAAATGACATTCTGAGTATAATGAGACCCAATTTGCTACTTTTCGACATATAACCTTTAGTTTTTTATTTTAAATTTTTATTCTAGGTTGTTAAAAAAGCAAATGTTATGTCATTGTCTTATCACAAATAGGAAAGTTAAGGTCTTTATTTGTTTAAAATTCTTCAAAAAATTTACATTGATGTAATGATGGGTATATGCCTACATATCAAACTTTATTTTGATATTTTAAACAATAAAAAAGCAATAGGGGTAAGCCACCGGATAGAGACCCATTTATGTGGGGTGAATATTCTCTGAAAATACTCAACCAATTTTAAAAAGTAAAGATAATAAAAAAATATACTAATCAGAGCTATTCGTCTCATTAATGATCCTTCACTTACATAAAGGCTTCCCTCTCTTGCCCATCGTCGGGCTGTGGGGGATTTATCGCTTTTTTATAAGTACTTCCATGGCTTCTGCTCTGAAGAATTGACCAGTATAGTTCCTCCACTCACGGTTCCCAACAGAGAAACTCGTGGTTCCGCGCGTATACATCCATATACGGTCCAACTGGACAGGCCCCGAACTTTTCACTTTGTTCGTTCTTTTATTCCTAGAGTTTCTAGATTGTGGAACCTGCTGCCCGCGGAGGTCTTTCCTTCCTCCCCAAATCTTCAAGTATTTAAGGGGGCTTAGGTCAAATCGTACAAAAAAGCCATGTTTTCGTGATTTTTTTCTGACGACACAGTTAAAATTTATTTACTCAACCAATGGTACATTAAAGTATGACATTCGAAGAATGTTTCATCAAATTTTTACAAAAAATATTAAAAAATACGGCAATGGCAGCAATTGTTCGGACGTGTCTCGAAAAAAGTTGAATTGCGGTGCCCTCATAACTTGCTGGTGCTGGATCATCCGAAATCAAAAATCAAAGTTCATTCGTTAGATAATAGTTTTCCCCAGGTAACGCTGTCGAGTTTTTTTGTTTCCAAATTTTTTTCACTTTTTAGAACACTTTGAAGTGAAAACACAATTTTGTGGGAAAAAATCGGCTAATTTGTTATTGCAAAATCAAAATTATGAAAAAAAACTCGACAGCGTTACCTCGTAAATGATGTACAGAAATAGTGTTTAAAATTTCAAAATGATCGGTGCAGTAGTTTTGGAGTTATCAGGGGCACCGACTTTGAAAACGTGAGTTGTGAATTGAATACCTTTCCCCCTTAAACCAATGCGCTTAAAAAAACTCGACAGCGTTACCTCGTAAATGATGTACAGAAATAGTGTTTAAAATTTCAAAAGGATCGGTGCAGTAGTTTTGGAGTTATCAGGGGCACCGACTTTGAAAACGTGAGTTGAAATTAAATACCTAAGCCCCCTTAAGTCCCGTGTCAACAAACTCCCTCTTACCTCACTTAAGACATCCACGGTACGTTAGTATTTAGGCTTTTAGCCTTCGTGGTTTGTCCAAAGATAAAAACAAAAAATGCATGCAAATGGCATCCATGCGAATAAAACTAAATATATTTTATGTATTTAATTCTTAAATAAAAATTCAATTTTTTTATTATTTTACAAACTTAATTTTATCGAAGCTTTTGAAAGCCAATATCTTCAAAGAGGAAGCCTGTATGAAAAAAGTTTAAATATTAATTCTGTAATATTCTTTTCGCGGGATTTTCTTATATCTAAAAGATTTTTGCATTTTTCCAGACACTCTGTACAGTAATATTTTAATTTAATTAAAAAGATTTATTTAAAATTTCCTGCTAGAACATCATTTATAATTATTTCGTATATGAAAGCTCAGAAATCCTAATTAACCAAGTTTATTGGCTTCTTACTTATTAGTCTTTATTGCCTTTTCTAAAACAACAAAGCGAAATTCCATTGAAATCCATAAAGTTTTGTTCTTTAATTTCTTTTAATTACTTTCAATCAAATAAACTTCTACAGCCATGTAGCTATAAATAAGGTACATGTATTGTTAGATATTAATTGATTGAATAATCTTGTCGGTCCATTAAGGTCGTAAAAAAGCACCCATTGTTCTACAAGGCGTTTTTTGATCTTCCATGACTTGCACAAATCGATGAAATTTATTTAATGGCTTGATTTTCAGTGGCTAGTGCTAACTTGTCCAGTTGTTTTAAAATCTAGAGATTTTAAATGTTTTTTATCTTTGGACAAACCACAAAGGCTTAAATGCTAAAAACGTACCGTGAGTGTCTTAAGCGAGGTTGGCGCGCTGGCAATTTGTTGACACGGGACTTAAATACTTGAAGATTTGGAGGGGAAGGAAAGACCTCCGCGCAGCAGGTTCCACAATCTAGAAACTCTAGGGATAAAAGAACGAACAAAGTGAAAAGTTCGGGGCCTGTCCAGTTGGACCGTATAAGGATGCATACGCGCGGAACCACTGAGTTCCTCTGTTGGGAACCGTGAGTGGAGGAACTATACTGGACAATTCTTCAGAGCAGAAGCCATGGAAGTACATATAAAAAGCGATAAATCCCCCACAGCCCGACTGATGGGCAAGAGAGGGAAGCCTTTCTGTAAGTGAAGGATCATTAATGAGACGAATAGCTCCTTCATGAATAGAATCAAGAATGCTTAGGGTTGTGGGGGGACGCCATGCCTCAGGACATGGTATGGTATGTATTTTAAAGTCATATCAAAGTATTTTGTAAATAATAGTTTTCTTTAAATATTAAAATTAAAATAAAGAATACCAGCCTACTAAAATGTTATTGCCACAAAAACAACAATAAAATATATATATATATATATATATATATATATATATATATATATATATATATATATATATATATATATATATATAGCTATATATATATATATATATATATATATATTATATATATATATATATATATATATATATATATATACCTACTTCATTACATAGCTAACATCTGCTAACATCTGACGTTTCGCTCAGCGTAGTGAGCTTTTCAAAAATATATATTGCGTTCAGGCAACAACCTACAAACAATAACAAAAATTAATATTTTTTTATCACAAATTAAAATAATACATAACAACACAGTTAAAAAAACTTTACATAACACTAATTTTACAGAAACGCACCTCGAAAAAGATTGTTATAGGCTCACATCTTATTTTGATTTAATAAAAATAAAAGAGTATCTGTTGTAGGAATTCTTTTTGTTTATTTAAGGAAGCAAGAAAGGTTTTTATTTTTATGTTATCTTTTTATCATTAAAATAAAAAGAAATTGTAATAACATAAAAATAAAAAATGTTTGTAGGTTGTTGCCTGAACGCAATATTTTTTTGAAAAAGCTCACTACGCTGGGCGAAACGTCAGATGTTTGCTATTTAATGAAGTAGTTTTAATTATTAACAAAAAAACCTATACCCAAGAAAAATAAATAAATAATTATTGGTTTATGGTTTAAGAAAGATATATATATATATATATATATATATATATATATATATATATATATATATATATATATATATATATATATGTTCACTATTAATACTTTTATTTCTAAATTATCTTTCCCTAGAAAAAAAAAGCAGGACTAGTTTGGATTATCCACCAAATCTACGTCGAAGGTGATCGTGTATGATCCATTGCCTAAAAAATCTAACTAATAACACACCAGAAATAAAAAACATAATAACCTTACATGGAAGATATTTCTCATAGATAAAAAGCCAATATAAACTACTAAATTTAAAAGTTAATGTACTGTTAAACTAGATTTCGCAACTAAATATTTGGTAAACAAGAGAACCGATGATGGCGCAATCGTATTCCACTTTTAAAAGATTAAATAGCGCATTTACACGATTGTAAATTTTGTGGAAAGGTATAATGGTAAACAGAAATAATCCGAATGTTCGAATTTCTGCTTTGAAGCAAGATTTTGCGGATTTGGTTATGGCTAGATTAAATCATAAAGTACAAGCGGATCTTTTGTATTTCACGGTTTTACGCAAAATTACCATATTTGCATTTTGATAAAATATATGATATGCAAAAATCCCCAGATAATTACAAATTTATGAATAACTAACATGAATTTAAAAAATATATGTAATGATAATAAACTGCTAACTTCAGACAAAACACTATATAAAATAAAATTTAAATTTATAACAACAAGACAAAAAAATGCTGAAACAAAGCTAGTTTTTAGAAATACCTACGATAAGCCCTAAAAAAATTAATTACATCCCGTACGGAGTATTTTTTCATGGCGAGGACAACATCTCAATATTTGAATTGTTATTTTTTTTTATTTTTTATTTAACACCTTTTAGTTAGTTTCTTTAGAGATTCTTATGCCCATTTTTTTTAAATACTAGATTTTACTCCACTTTTCAGGTTTCCAAACCAATCTCTCAACCCGACTTGGAAAGCAAACGCAGGGCGATGCAGATATCTCTTTCACAGGAATTTGATATGGGATTGGGGCGCCAAAAATCTCGTTCAATTTAATGCATCCAAAACACAATCATGTTCCTTGTCGCGAAAAAATTATCAAACACTCATCCTTTGCTTATGAGTGGCCAGTATTTTTCTCCTTCCAATTTATACACTTTGTATGTGTCCCAAATTCGACCCTCAATGGAATATTGTTCTCATGTCTGAGGAATGGCATCCCCTACAACCCTCAGCATTCTTGATGCCATTCAAAGAAGGGCTGTTCGTCTTATTAATGATCCCTTACTTACTCAAAGACTTCCTTCTCTTGCTCATCGTCGACCTGTGGGAGATCTATCGCTCTTCTATAGATACTTTTACGGCTTCTGCTCCGACGAATTATCCAGTATAGTCCCTCCTTTTGCAGCTCCCAACAGAGAAACTCGTGTTGCCGCGCGTATGCATCCCTATACAGTTCAATTGGACAGGCCCCGAACTTCCCATTTCGTTCGTTCTTTTATCCCTAGAGTTTCTAGACTGTGCAACCTACTGCCAGCGGAGGTCTTTCCTTTTCCTCCAAATCTTCAAGTTTTTAAGTCCCATGTTAACAAACTTCCTCTAACCCTGCTTAAGACACCCATGGTACGTGTTAGTATTTAGGCTTTCAGCCTTCGTGGATTGTCCAAAGATAAAAAAAGTGGACTTCAGCCCAAATGCTTATGAGGTACAGATATAAAAGTTGTCATATCTCGTTAAAAAACAGAAATGTACTTTCTCGGACAATTGGACTACCCTGTATGTCATTTATTTTGTTGCACAGAATTCTAAATACTTTATAACGTAATGATTTTTATAAAATACTTTATCTGAGAAAATATTAGGAGTTTTCTTTTTATAATTATCAGTATTGGAGAATCATTGCAAGTTGCCTTATTAAGTTCCGGTATTAATAATACCGGCTTTATTTAAATAGTGCTTGTACCCATAATTTAGAGTTATTGCAAATCATGTTGACAGAACCAATTAACCTTAAAAAGAGGGAAACATTTTTAGTAGCTTTTTCTTTATTTTATTGTGTTGTTGGGTTTTGTTTCACACATTTACAGAAATACATCTGAAAAAGCAAGGTTTTTAAGTATTCTTACTTCTAAAAACTTTTCGATTTCGTGGTCGGCAGCCGTTCGGTTAGACGAACAGTTCCGAAGTTAAAATAAGACCAAAATAAGGCACGACCTAAAACCGACATAAATAAAGCCAGGCACTATCGCTTATTAACGGAGTCCTTATCCCACCATGCATCTGTGCAAGCTCAGATGTCAAAATAAGGCCGGTATTATAAGTGCCTGGCCTTATTTCGCTGTGAAATAATTCTCTTTCGTTACTTCGCCGGATTTCAAAACTATTTGAAATTCAAATCTAAATATGAGAATCCACATCTACAGACACTTACAGAATACTGGCAACTCAAAAGGCGGAAAGGTTAAAATTTAATCAAGAAATAGGTTTTCCTTCCTTACACTTTCTTAACTGAAAGTTTACTTGAACAAACTTAAATTTAATAGATCAGGAAAGTTGCAGTTCGTGATATTTCATTTTTACTTTAGGACGTCAGGTTTCGGTTTTCGGATTATGTTTATTTAAACTCCTTCTTCTACAAAGTAACGCCGAAGAAAAATAGGAATAAAGAAAAAGGGTTTATTTTTGCTCGTTATTTTTCTGAAAGGTTTAATAGGAAAAATACAACCCGAAGAGGTGAAGTTAGGAAGAATAATACTCTTTATGTATTTTTGGGACAAAAGGTAAAGATTTTTAGAAGGAAGTTAGTTAACATTTGTTTTCGAAGATAATAAAGAATTAGAAAATTATAAAAAAGGAACTATACTTTATCTCAATTTGTTGTACCAGGTCTAGTTAGAAATTTATACCTCTTTAACTATTTTATTTTAATCATACAAACTAAAATATATATAAAAATACTTTTATGTTAATTTTATTATTTTGGAATTTGTCAGAATACAGGGATGATTCAAAAATCGATCACGAAACTTAAGGGGGTGATTCTACTTGACAAAATAAGGGTAGAGCTTCATATACATTTTTTTCATATGTCATTCGTTTTCGAGTTGCAAGCCGTCAAAGTTCAATTTTTATTTTGGTTTTCTCGCCATATTGCATTTATTTTTTAGCCAATCCAGTTGATATTTGGCACACAAATCGAGCTTTGCAGATTCTAAAATTTTAAGACAAAAGTACTATTTTTTAAATACCGCCAGAGGGCACTTTACCTAAAACTTAAAATTTATTTACATCATAACTTTTTATTTTGACAGATATCGCCAAGCTGGAGGTGCCATTTATTATAGACAATCAAAAACTTAAAAAATAAGAGTACTCTTTATTAAAGTCGATAAACCCTACCCTTTAGGCACCAATAGACATCAAAGTTTTCATCAATTTCAATCAAATTACCTACATACATTCAGGGTGTCCAGTAACTTAACCGACAAACTTTACGGGGCGATTCTATAACAGAAAATAAGAAAAAAATCATATAAACATATGTCCTAAACGTGTTAGTTTTTGAACTACGGGGTGTTAAAAATTAAAAAGAAAAAAAACAGAACTAACAAACAAAGTTTAAGGGTTTTTGCATTTTTTAAGATTTTTATAGGAGCTGACATACGTAAAAGGGTCCTTTTGAAATTTACATCCCGTATTGATATGATATAGAAGCTATAATATCATACAAATTGTGAAATGACGGTCTAGTTAATAATAAAGGTTTATTCCTTTTAGTCCAGTCCAGAGCTTCTATTAAAATAGTTTTTGGTAATAGTTCGATATAGCGGTTTTCGCTATTATAAGAGATTTCTGAAAATTTCTTTTTCAGGGCGTTTCTATAGGTCGATTATGACAGAAATCTGTGTGCGCGTTTTCCAAAATCCATTTCTATAATTTATTATTAATAAAAACATAGTTACGGGACAGTGGAGTGAACAGGGGTGCTGGGTGGGGACAAAACAGTAGAAATCCTACATTAAACGCCCAAAAACAGTATTTCACAGTACACACCGCACTTTCTGTTTACAAAAATGTCCAAAATATTGTTTAAAAAAATTAAAAATAAATAATAGTACAACAATCCCGCCATGGCTGTCACTGCATAAAAAGAAGAGTTTGCAATAGAACTGTAAATGTCTTGCGATGTTGCCAAATAAAGTGAGAAAGTGTCAATAGCTTAAAAAAAGGAAAATACAGGACGAAATTCATATAAAAAATTAAGTTATTCCTTCTTCCTATTATAATTTGTAGGAAAAAAAGGAAAATACCTAAACATAAAGAAGAAGGCATTTCTACAAAGAATACCATTGTTTCTCGTGGAAATGGTGGATAATCCCCGAAATAGGCTTGGTGTTAATTCTTTATAAGAAGTTTGGCAAAACTGCTTCTATCAAGACTGTCATTTTCATAATGACGAACTTCATGTTATCAGCTGACCAAAATGAATGCGCCTATTTTCCTTCTTTAATTAATGGCGGACGAGATATCTCATATGTGTGGGATAGTGTTTCGAAAAATTTAATACTTTTCAAAATTAATTTACATTTTTCATGTGCCCCGAGTGCAGTATATTAATGTTTTCTTGTGTTTGACGTTGGATTTATACTGTTTTGTCCCCACCCAGCACCCCTGTTCCCTCCACCGTCCCGTAAATATGTTTTTATTAATAATAAATTATAGAAATGGATTTTGGAAAACGCGCACACAGATTTGTGTCATAATTGACCTATAGAAACGCCCTGAAAAGAATTTTTCGAAAATCTCTTATAATAGCGAAAACCGCTATATCGAACTATTACCTAGTTTTTTTCTTTTAATTTATTTTTAAATCGTGTGTATTCATATTTAGCTTCTATTACTTTTTTATTAAATTATATATATAAAAAAACAGCAATTTAAAACGCTCTAAAAGTATCTCATGCTTTAATATCCAATTTTAGTAATTTAAATGTATAATATTCGATTTAAAAATTATTACTAACAAAAAGTGTAATACACAACAAAATTAGGTTGTTAACTCCTAACTGTAATTTTAAATTCTAATTATTTTTGTTCCTCTGTAATGATTTACTGTGTTGTGCTATTAAAGCTATAATCACAAGTTTGTATATTATTATTGCATGTGCATTGTAATGAGAAATCAGATTTAATACTGAAGGCGCTATTTTAAAATTGGAATTGTTTATTTGTTTGTGGTGTTTTCTTTTCATTGATTACGTTTCAATCAAAAATCAGGTTTTTGATTGAGCTTAAAGTAAACTACCAACGGTTCAACGCTTTCAAAATTTCTGTCAACTGCGGATTTTGTACTGTGAATACAAAGAAAATAGCTATTTATGTATCAAGGGCGTTACTAGGACTACAATGCCCTGAAGGTCGAAATAGCCCGAGGGCCTCTGGTTCGACCTGAAGGGCATTATAGTCCAGTGAAGCCAGTGGTGTATACAATGCTTTATGTTTTACCCAAAAAATCAATGACTAATTACATTATTTATTCGTAATATAAAATTCGCAATAAGTTGCACCCGTACCTGTATAAGTAGATAATGACTGGTGTTAAGTTTGACTTTGATGTTTCTATCAGTTAGTCAGTTGGCATTTTTATTTAACGATTTGCTCAAAATGGAAGAAATTCCACAAAATATATGAGAAAAGGCCATAAAAGCGACCGGAAATCTTTTGCCAGTTAAATCAAGGCAACAGTATGATCGGGAGTATGGCATATTTGGTATTTGGAAAGATGCGAACGCAATTCTTCAAATAACCAAAACCGTTTTAATGGCATATTTTCAGGAACTGGTAAGTTATTGCTTTTATTTTAATACATATGTTTGTATAAACTTGATCTTTATTGTGAGAGAAATAAAATTGGATACGCAATAAAATTTCCATATTAGCGCATTAGGGCATTATAAGCGGGCATTATCATAATGCTCGCTTATAATGCCCTAGGTGTGATAGCAGGTATTATTGCTACCATAACCTATTCCGTTTCCAAGGTATTACAGATCAATAATAGATGGGTAAAACATAAAAATATAAACATTTTAATATGACATAATAATGTTACTGTTTTAATTAGCTTTAGAATTACCCTGCCCAAAAAAGTTTTGCTTTTCCTCAAAAATCTGATTTAGAGTTGGATCTACTTGTTTTTGTATATTAACCCTTGACTAATTTTGTGTATTTATTAATAATTAAAATATTTACAAGTAAAACACACAAAAAATAAATATTCTAAATATATACAAAAATATATATATATATATATATATATATATATATATATATATATATATATATATATATATATATACAAAAATACACAAACATTTTAAAATTCAAAACTGTCAGAAAAATATTCACTTACATCATAATAAATCTTGCCCAACAGTAGGTTTTTAAGTTGATTCCTAAATTTTTTATAATTTTATAGAGATTTAATGTACAAAGGTAAGTGATTGAACATTTTTTGGAATTGTACAGAAGAGAATTGCGCACCAATGTACTAGAGGGTATTGGTAACACCAGATTATGACAGTTTCTAGTGTTATATGGCGTCTCCTCTCTTCTATATTCTTCCTGTCTTTTAAAAACTAAACAAACAGACTCCAGAATATACAAACATGTTAAAGTTAATATTTTATGTCTGCTAAAAAGTGGCTTGCATGACTCTCTAGGACTAGCATTGCACATGTATCTAACAGCCCTCTTTTGAATTAAAAATATTGAAGTACAGAGAGTTTTAGAGCAACTACCCCAAAAGGGCAAACCATACCTTAAATGAGACTCCACAAGAGCAAAATATACTTGCTTAGAAACCGATAACCCCAGTTTCCTAAAAGTCATGCGAATGGCATAGCTACCCCTGGTTAGCCTTCCTGCCAAATTCTCAATATGGCTCTCAAACTTTAGATTATTATCTAAGGTAATACCCAAAAACTTTGTGCTAGTTTTACTCTCTATTAGCTGATCACCCAAATAAACATCACTCAAAGTGCAGTTAAAGTGTAAAACGTTTGTTTTAGATATATTAAATTAGAGAAAGTTACAGTCGCACCACTCTTTAATGATCTTAATATCATTGGAAATCGACTTTTGCAGTCTCTCTGTGTCTGTGTCATGCCAAAATATAGAGGTATCATCGGCAAACAAAGTTAATGATCCACTTATATTAGTTTTTGTTATATCATTAAAATAGAGCAGAAAAAGGAGTGGACCCAGAACAGACCCCTGAGGCACGCCGGAAGAAATCAGCATCCTGCTGGAAGTTCCTCCCGCGACCCTCACTATCTGCTCCCGATTGCTCAAATATGATCTAAACCATTCCAAAACATTATCTCTTAAACCATAACGCTCTAGCTTGGGAATTGTTTCAGTCCTTTACACAGATTACCTTCACAGCAGGTATGACCATTCAGCTGCCGATTTCTTAATCGTGATACATTATAAAAAAATGAATCTACAAATTACTCTTAAATAAACTTATTAGGATATAAAATTTCTGGAGTCGATCCTGTTAAAATGCGTTATTTTTAAACTTATTGCATCTTAAAACTATCTGAGAGGCAGACGTGTTTGGAATTTTGAAATCGAGAGCGATTTGCAGCGCGATTCGTGTATAACTCGCCTGTTTCACCTTTAATTCGACATGCTACGAATACATTTTGCGGAATTGGGTTGTTTTAAGATTCATCTAGCGTCGTGCAAATTTACTCGGAAGTAT
The DNA here is from genome assembly GCA_014170235.1 of Listronotus bonariensis. Lineage (NCBI taxonomy): Eukaryota > Metazoa > Arthropoda > Insecta > Coleoptera > Curculionidae > Listronotus > Listronotus bonariensis. The sequence continues at coordinate 44,152 of JACEGR010006716.1, forward strand.
CGAGTTGAAATGGGATTTACGGGCAGAAATAATACTTCTTTAAGATTACTTTGCAGTTTTACTATGGATGAATATTTCCTGATACATATTTTGATTAAATATACAGGGTGTCCCATTTTGGTTGTCCCTTATGGGAAACTTGAAAACCATAAGAGATATTAAAAATCTGATACCCCATCCTCGAGCTCTTTTTTGGAGAAAACATTTATGGTAAAAACAGATCAACGCTATCGCGAAGCGTTTCAGAATACAGGGTGATTCTCGATTTTTCACGTTTTGAAAAGGCCCTGTAGCTTTGTTGTTATTACAGATACGAGAAAACTAATTGCACATTATACAGACACTTTTTCCGTAGAATCCAGTGGCGTAGCCAAAAACTTGTTGAGCTGTCATTTTTGACATATGACCCAAACATGTTTTTTTATTAGGGACACCCTATAAATGATTAGGTAATTAAATTGCTTGTTTTTCCTGATTAAAATAATATATCATAGTAGGTCGTTTATTAAATTTTTTACGTCAAATATTGGAAAATTATGATTTTAAAGACGCATTGCGGCTTCTATCTGTTTTTAAATTGTTTTATATTTTTCTTTAAAAACAATACTGCCATCCCTCAACTCAGGAGACATTTCCGTAGAAAAAAATTCGTTTTTTTTTGTAGAAAATAGAATGCTTTACAAAAAAGGTCCTTTATACTTTTTAGATAGATAGATATTTATATATATATATATATATATATATATATATATATATATATATATATTTATATATATACATATATATATATATATATATATATATATATATATATATATATATATATATATATATATATATATATATATTTTATGTTTCTAATCACACAGATTTTACATACGTATCCCGTAAATTAACAAAACAATGATAATTTTATAATAAGACACACAAAAAATGAAAACATAAAAATTAAAGTAAATATAAAATTTGACCAACAGGTATTAAAAAACTATTATTTCTAAAAACTAGTAACACGATTGCCTATGTCCATATATTGTTTAAAACCCCTAAATGTAAAAGCTATTTTTAAATAATATTTAAGTATCATCCACTATAATTACATTCATAAACTCTTCCAATGAGTAAAAAGAGTTCTTAATTAAAAATGTCTTTACCCTCGTTTGAAAGGTCCTTTGAGGCCGGCTCTTCCATGCTTTAGAAAATTTATTGTAGAATTTGGGACTATAATAGTTAAATGAGCATTTACTCTTATTCAATCTTTTAAACTCTGACAATATGTAATGTGAACACCGAGTATTATAGTTGTGGATGTTATTGTGAGTTCTAAACTGCTTTAAGTTTTGCCAGATCCATAGAAGAGTTTTGTAAATAACCAAAGATGAAAAAGTTAGGATTTTGAGTTCCACGAATGTCTGCCTCACATCCTCACGAAACTAGAGACCAGCCATAATGCGTACTGCCTTTCTTTGTAAACCAAATATTTTTTGGGCTTGTGGAGAATGGCCCCAAGCAAGAATCCCATAGGACATAACTGAGTGGAATAGGCCAAAATATGCCTTCATATAAGTGCCTTTATTAGAAATAGGTTTCAGATTTCTCAGAAGATGGAGATTTTTCGACAACTTGTCCGATATAAACTCAACATGTCCATTCTACAGAAGTTTCTGGTCCATGATTATACCCAGAAACTTAACGGAAGACTGCTCGTGAGGAAGCTGTTTCTGTGTAAATATTATTTTCTCCGTTTTGGCATCATTAAGACATAGGTGGTTAGTGGCAAACCATTTTGAAGCGTTCGATTGTGTCTCTAACATAACATTCTGTAGTTTGGTCAGGTCTTTACTACATTAGCCAGAGTTGTATCATCAGCATAAAGTGCCAGATCAGCACCAGGGACACTAGTCATCAAATCATTCATATATATGATAAACAGAACAGGCCCTAGCACTGATTCCTGAGGCACCCCAGCACAGACACATCTGGGCTTAGATAGGTATCCATTAACACGTTCGCTACCGAGGGTCATTTTGTGTTTCGACCCCATAAACCACTTTATTATTTTTTGTAAAATTACTTTATTTTGATGTTTATTGAAGTGCTAATTAGTTGTAGGGTTGGAATTCAACATATTTGAGTGTTTATTTAACCCGACTCATATATGAGTCGGTGGTCCATTTTATTACATTTTTTTTGTAAATAGACCTCGAGTCGTAAATAAAAGTTACTTTCACTAGATATAGATATTTGCTAACATTATATAGGTACATTTTTGATATCAAAAATCGTTAATAAAAAAAAATAATTCTAAGAATCTAAAAACTAAACTAAAATCTAAAAAATATATATATTTCTTGTACAAAATTTTTGGCAAAGACTACATAATTTTTTTTTCTAAATATCTAAAAAATAACTAAAAAAAATTGCTTCTATGATATCTTTGACATAAAAAAACTAAACAAAAATATCTTCTAAGTATCCAAAAATGAACTAAAATAAATACTATACTTATACTAAATGCTACACCCAGACCACCTGACACACATACGAGCCGAAGCATTACACAGACCGTGTTTTAAAACAAAACCGCTACAGGAAACCCCGAATTTTTAAACTCGCATTTAGTATTATAATGTAGCCGGCTCACATTTGAGCCGGCGGTCTATTTTAAAAATTGTACTGGCTCATATATGAGCCGCTTGGTAGCGAACGTGTTAAACAATACTCTCTGACAGCGATCCGCCAGATAAGGTGTTATTAGTGTTGTACTATCATTGGTAAAACCATAATGCTTCAGTTTCAGTATTAAAATGTCATGAAAAACACAATCGAAAGCTTTGCTGAGATCACAGAAAGTGACACCAGCGAAACCCCCGCTGTCAAACTTATCTGTTATAGTTTGCAATAATCTATCCATTAAAATAATATTCAATGTCAAAATTGAAGAAATTTGAGAAAAATAATTTTTTGTTTTAAATTTTACAATTTATTAAAAAGTATAAGAGAACTTTTGTAGAGCGTTTAATTTCCAATAGAGAAATAGTAGAAACTCAATTGTTAATAATTATTTTTTAGTAAGTTACAAAATTTAAAACCAAAAAGCAGTTTTGCTTAAAATTCTTAGTCCTTGGACACGATACTAAGCATTAGCGACAGCGGCCAGCGTTGTGCGGAAAATATGACAGCGCTGTCTTTGATCTTTATGCGAGAATAAAAGAACTTGTTTACTTAGATTAGCCGCTTACCGCTGACGCTGGTTATCGTGCCCGAGGCCTTAAATCTTAATCAATCACGAATGGTGAGATAAAAAAATCGATTTATTTGACCCAACCTAATGTCCACTATTTAATAGTACACAAAGTAACTACAAATTCCTTATTCCAAAAAACAGGGTGTAACAAAATTAATTTAGATAATTTTTGGTACGTTTGTGAATACACACCATTGAAGGTTAGTTATTTTTAGCTACAGTCAGGCGTGACAAAATTAGAACTGATTTTTACAAACGTTTTGTAAAAAATAAATGTAAATTTTCTTAACCTATTTGTGATTTTAAAGTGAACATATGATACTGTTAATAAAATTTTGTAAAAATATTATATGTAAAGTAAAATATTTCATGTAAAGTATAATATTACATATAAGTTATGTAAATTTACAACTATTTTTTAAAAATAAGTTGTAATTGTCTTTTTTATCTTTGGACAAACCACGAATGCTAAAAGCCTAAATACTAACGTACCGTGGGTGTCTTAAGCGAGGTAAGAGGGAGTTTGTTGACACGGGACTTAAATACTTGAAGATTTGGGGGAAGGAATGACCTCCGCGGGCAGCAGGTTCCACATTCTAGAAACTCTAGGGATAAAAGAACGAACAAAGTGGAAAGTTGGACCGTATAGGGATGCATACGCACGGCACCACGAGTTTCTCTGTTGGGAACCGTGAGTGGAGGAACCATACTGGACAATTCTTCAGAGAGGAAGCCATGGAAGTACCTATAAAAAGCGATACATTCCCCACAGCTCGACGATGGACAAGAGAGGGAAGCCTTTTTGTAAGTGAAGGATCATTAATCAGACGAATAGCTCTTCTTTGAATGGAATCTTGTTACTCTTATGCACTGCGTATGAAAGGGATTACTTTTCGCACGCTTTAATAAAAAATTAGGCATCAAATTAAGAAACTACTTCTTAATTATTTTTTATTATTTTATACATACGTAGTGGTATAACCTAGAAAGCCGACTCTGTAATGAATCTAAATTGTGGGTAATATCCTCTATTACAAGACCTAAATCTCACTTCACCAAGACCCACGATAATATCAGTAATTACAGTAAAATTCAAAGCATTTTGCATGTACGGCGCACATTAAATTGAAGAAAAAAAAAATTAAAGGGGGAACAGCATAACAGATGGGTTGAATAATTTGTAGGTAGATGCGGTTTAAAATTGTTGCTGTTTATGGAATTTAATTGATATCGATGCGCCATATTGATCCCACGCTAATATCAAATTAATTTTCCATATATGGATGGTAAATCGATAGATCGGGAGAGACCACTGAATCATCATGGTAATTGATTTCAATAAAATACCAATAGGTGGTGCTATACAAGCTTTTTTTTCAAGTAGTTTTTAAACTGTATATACCGTATCAGCTAAGTGAAAAGGCACACAGATAATATGTGAAAAAGGGACGCTTTAACCCGTGTTTATTATCAACAAGTAGATATTAAATAAATAATTTTGGCATGCAAACAAGGTGACACACAGCCACTGGTAAAATCTTTTAAAAAACTACAGCAAAAAATGCTTGAAGATTTGGGGGAAGTAAAGAACTCCGCGGGCAGCAGTTTCCACATTCTAGAAACTCTAGGGATAAAAGAACGAACAAAGTGGGGAGTTCGGGGCCTGTATAGTTGGACCGTATAGGGATACATACGCGCGGAACCACGAGTTTCTCTGTTGGGAACCGTGAGTGGCGGAACTATACTGGACAATTCTTCAGAGCAGAAGCCATGGAAGTACCTATAAAAAAGCGATAAATACCCCACAGCCCGACGATGGGCAAGAGAGGGAAGCCTTTCTGTAAGTGAAGGATCATTAATGAGACAAATAGCTCTTCTTTGAATAGAATCCAGAATGCTTAGGGTTGTGGGGGAAGCCATGTCCCAGATATGAGAACAATACTCCAAGGGAGGTCGGATTTGGGACACATATAAAGTGTATAAATTAGAAGGGGAAAAATACTTTTTGGCTCAAAAGAGAAATTCCAGCCTTTTTGAAGCTGCCGTGGCTATAGATACAATGTGTTTATGCCAGTTAAGGTTACTTTCATATGTGACGCCCACAAGATTGAAGGTGTCTTTGCTCTGTAAAAATTGGCCGCTCATAAGTAGAGGATGAGTATTTGATGACTCTTTTCGCGACAATGAACATGATTGTGTTTTGGATGCAATAAAGTGGACGAGATTTTGGCGCCCCAATCCAATATTAAATTAAGATCCTGAGAGATATCTGCATCGCTCTGCGTTTGTTTTCCAAATCAGGTTTAGTGATGGGTTTAGGAACCTGAAAACTGGAGTGAAGGGTACTATCGTCGGCGAAACTATGAATGGAATTAGTTGTGGACGAGAGAAGGTCGTTGATGTGAAGAAGAAATAATGTTGATGCCAGAACTGAGCCCTGAGGCACTCCAGCATTAACTTGGTGAAAGCTTGAAGAATGGCCGTCCACAATAACTGATATACGTCGATCAGATAGATAACTAGAGAGCCAAGTACAGAGTTTAGTTGAAAGACCATAGGAGGGAAGTTTATTAAGAAGTGCGGCATGCCAGACCAGGTCAAAAGCTTTGGATATATCATCTTCTGCCTGTCGTGCAAAATTTGTGTTTTTCTAAATACTTAAGAATTTGTGAATTTACAAAGAACTGAGAGAATTGAAATTGGTCTATAGTTAGATGGAAGAGATTTAGATCCTTTTTGGGAATAGATTGAACACGTGCAGCTTTCCAGCTCTCCGGAAAGATACCTGTGTCGTAAGAAATTCGAAAGAGCCGAGTTAAGATTGGTGCAAGTTCTGGAGCAATTTTTTTAAAACGACCGCTGGTAAGCCATCCAGCCTAACCAGAAGTGGTAGGAAAGTTGTGATAAAAAAGGCATTTTCTTCTTAAAGCTTTAACACCCTGTATCTTCTTGGAAATGAAGCATTTTCGGACATATTTTTACCTGAAAAAAATCTTATTTTCATGCATTCTATAATGTGTTAAAAAAATAACTTAAAAATAACCCTGTATATAAAAAGTTGCGTAAAAAATCAATGGGTTTTAAACTAATTTCAACTATGTTTAAATAAAAAAACCTGACAAAAAGGTATTTTAAACTACAGCCTCCCCAAAATAAAACTTTGCCTTCCCCGTCCCTCAATCCAAGCTAAGCCACTGAAGCTGCATACTTAATGAAACATAAAACAAACATAAATTACAAACTGAAAAACTATCTAAACATTTCTCAATGATTTACTACACTAATTAACATGATAAAGCCAAAAATAATATTATGATAATTGACCGGGAACTATAAAGCACTGGAATTGTCAAAATTAGTTAATACATTCTGATTTACTTTTCGGTTATCTCATTTACAATTCTGCTGTTTGATATTTCGGCGTTGGACAAATATATGTAAATGATGCTGTTTAAATCTACATGAAACAGGTGTATGTCTAAAATTTAGCACCTATCTTTCTAATATGTTTTAAAAACATTACTGTTTACATTTCTTTGGTTATGAATTTTGTACAATATAGGTATTTAGACTACTATAAAATACCCAAAAGAAAATTCTTTAATGGACAAACAACTTTTATATAGGCTTCCATTTTTGCTTTATACAGGGTGTTTCACAACTTATCCGACAAATTTTAGGCGCTAATTCTGCATCCTAAACGTCTTAGTTTTTGAACTAGAAAGTGTTTTTTTTTTAATTATTGTTTTTTATTGTTACTTTTGTACCAATTTAGATATTTTTTTAAAAATTTGGGGACGCCACCTATGCACCACAAGACATTTTTGGCATACAAGAAAATAAAATTACCAGTATCGTCCATGAGAAGTTTAAGGTAAATATAATAAAAATAAAAAAGTAAATAAAAATATATTCCTCATTTCCTAGTTTGGAAAAAATTAATTTCTCGAGATTTTGTTATTGGTAAATAAATTAAAACCATTACTCGGCATGGTCATTTCGTATCGATAATATCAAATCTACAGTAAAAAAATCACCTTTGTTACTTATTCTATAATTAGATAGGGACCATGCCGAGAAATGGTTTCTATTTATTTACGCGAAATCCCAGCATCAAACAAAAAAAAAGTCAAGAGATTAAATTTGTTCCAAAGTAAATGGGAATTTAAAAAATATTTTTATTTTAAAAAATGCAGTGGTGTACAATTTTTTTATCAAAAAATATTTACCTCATAAAAATGTTGTCGGATAGATTGTAAATGAAATTTGTTTACTTCTATTTGTTGTAACCCACAAGGGATAACTAGGGACACTACATGATTTATTTGCCAATATTACTAATTAATTTTATATATGTCACGCCGAACTTAGAAACAGTTCCTACAGCCAGAGCCGGATTAAGACTAATTGATGTCCTAAGCAAACTAGTCCTGTGGACCCCCTATCAATGCAACGCCAGTTTTTTGAATTTTTAAAGGGAGTCTAGTAGATTTCTAAAAAAAATTGTGACCATTTTTGTGGACATAACAAACATCCTCAAGTGTATAAAACACACACAAATTGCATTTTGGCGATTTTTAAACAGTCTTATCCATGTGCTACCCAATATGTTTCTTTTTCTGCTCTTTATGGTGCCCCCACAACGTGATGCCCTTAGACACTTTATGCATGTGTTATATACTATATTTTTTCCATGACCGCATAAAAATATCCCAAAGTACCATTTTATACATATTTTATTTATTTAAACCTATTAATTTTAATTTTTGTAGCACAGCCATTATATTACAACAAAAATCATAGTCTCCTTATTTTTTAAGAGAGAATTATCCTCTTCATAACTATGCATTTATTAATTAATTTGATTTAATTTTAGAAAATTGTATGTATGTACTTACTTTTTGTAGAAAAAATACTAAAACAGTATAAATTCCTTTTCAATTTCTTAGTCATCCAAATTTATTATTACAATTAATTTTTAATAATTTCTATAAAATTTAGTTTCAAACTGTCAAATTTTAAAACTAGTGACACATGAACTAAAAGAAATAATGACGAAATCAAAGGTGACTTGACGGTTTGGTTCAGTTGATGTCGCGTTTACTCTTACATTGTATAAATTGATATTTAAGTTTATTGTAGTAGGCATGGAAACAAAACACTTATTCAAAGTTTAAAAAAGCTTCGAAGTGTTAAAAACTTACTTTTTCAACACTTTGTACTAGAATGGAGTACTTTAACTTCATGTTAACGGTTTAAAAAACAGCATTTTCTTAACGGTCCTGGAAAAAGACAAATTATTGTTACCTGTTATTCAATATTGTTTAGAAATATGGTGTCTGACAGGCCAAAAAATTACTATAGATATAATCTTATGACCCTGTCAACCCCTTCATTGTTTGCTAGATTTCAACTTGGTAAATTGATGCTTATCTTAAAGACGAACAAACCCTCTCCTGGGTGGCTTTTTCGTAACCAAAATGGGGCTCAACGAACAGACGTCTTTGAAACGACAAATTATTGTTCTTTATAATAAAATTTAGTCAATGTTAAATTGTAGTTTTGTTGGGGTAGGTATATTATTTAAAATTTTTAAAGTTTTATTTTTGTACCCAAATAATTTATATTTTGTATAAGTAAAAATGGTCCAAATAAAAACATTAATACAAAAAAATTAAGTAAAAATATTAGTTTTATTGTTTTTCGATAAGTAAATAGGTTTCTTCTTTATACAGGGTGTTTACCTATTACGGGTACGAAAATGTAATCAAACATAGGTATCTATATTAACTAGTTGATAATCAGAAAGATACAATATGTGAAAATTGTGTAAGTGTAGGGATCATGTAAGTAAACCAGTTAACTTTCCCATTTTTTCCACTCAAATACTTATTTGTAAGAATCGCTCTGGTGAACCGTTTTTGAAATATTTGCATTAAAGTTGTTTAGTGCAACCAAAAAGTTTACTGAAGAATACATTAAACGATTTGTATGATGTGGCGGTTATAGTTATAGCTAATACGCTGAAATTAATAGCTATTTATGTATCAAGGGCGTTACTAGGACTATAATGCCCTGAAATATGGAAATTTTATTGCTTGTCCAATTTTATTTCTCTCACAATAAAGATCAAGTTTATACAAACATATGTATTAAAATAAAATCAATAACTTACCAGTTCCTGAAAATATGCCATTAAAACGGTTTCGGTTATTTGAAGAATTGCGTTCGCATCTTTCCAAATACCAAATATGCCATACTCCCGATCATACTGTTGCCTTGATTCAACTGGCAAAAGATTTTCGGGCGCTTTTATGGCCTTTTCTCTTATATTTTGTGGAATTTCTTCCATTTTGAGCAAATCGTTAAATAAAAATGCCAACTGACTAACTGATAGAAACATCAAAGTCAAACTTAACACCAGTCATTATCTACTTACGTATACAGGTACAGGTGCAACTTATTTTTATATTGCGAATAAATAATGTAATTAGTCATTGAAAAACTCTTTTTGGGTAAAACATAAAGCATTGTTTGCACCACGGGCTTTACTGGACTATAATGCCCATCAGGTCAAAAATCTAGCCCTCGGGACCTTCAGGGCATTATAGTCCCTTTATACATAAATAGCTATTATAGACTCTAGTATTCAACAGTTAAAAAATATATTAGTATATTTAACAATGGTTCGGATTGACCCACCAAATTGGCCATCACCAGTCGCTGCTGCATAAAGGGTAGCACAAAAAAACTTACTTTTAGTATTTAATACGCGTTATTATTTTTTTTAAATATTTAAATAAACCCATGATTGATTATGTCTCTAAATTTGGCAAAAATTTTGCTAAGTATCAGTAACCCCAATTTTCTTTCAAAGCCTTTTTAGCTGCGACTATAATTATGCGCGGATGGCTTGTTAACAAAAAAAAGGTTTTCAAACGATGTTTCAGTCAAATAAACATTTAAAAAAAAAAACGACTTGTCATTTTTTCTACTTTACAACCCAACTTTCATAATTTATTTCGGCTGACGTTCCAAACGGGACAACGTTGATTTATTAATACTCTATGAAATTCAAGGGTTAAATTTATAACACCGACTTCCTGTTAAATGTATAAAAATAAATGCAGTATAAAATAATTTTTTAGTTAGTTTATATGAATTTTAACGAGCTACTGACATAACTGGGGTAATAAATATTAAATATTTATTTATTAAGTTATCCCGGTTTAAATTTTTATTTCAATTAGTATTCCTGAATTTAATAGGTTTTATACAGTTTTGTATAAATATCATAAAATAAACATTTTATTATAAATATCGTTTATTTGTTTTTCGTTGTCAAATTTTATTCTGTTTAATGTTAGAGATACCGGGTGTTGCTCCGTCGAGCGGGACATAGGGAATCCCATGTAAATATTGAAGTAGCCAAATATGGGCTCCCCTAATTATTTTAGAAAAAAAATGCTATTAGGATTTATTGAAGAGCACAGTAAGTTCCACTCAAAATGAAAATTTGAGCATGTTTCAACCAACCAGTAAAGAGTAAACTGCTTAATACTTCTGCAACGTAGTATCTTATTATGCACCCTGTACTCTAGAAATCAACAATAAAAACACCATATCGATTTATCTGTGACAATTTAGATCATTAATTTATAATGTCATTTTCAAAACTGAACAATTTTATACAGGAATTTTAAAAAGAATCCTCGCACTTCATTTTAGTTTATAGCTAATTCCAACACATGCACTCACAGTTACGCAACACAATAAAACATTTTTTTACATTTAGAAATCAATTTATGACGAAAATATCAGGATTTAATCAAATGCTCAAATATTCCTCCATTAACTGCCAGACAATAACCCAAACGATTATAAAACTTATTTCTTACGTTGGCTAGTTGGTACATCGATATTCTGGCACATTCAGTGGAAATAGCATTCTTTAGCTGGACTAAATTTTCATATTTTTTATTGGTAGCTTAGTTTTTAAATGTCCCCATAGAAAAAAATCGTTTGGCGAAAGATCACGTCGATTTTCTTCACATTTGCAATTATTAATTACTGTGCCTGTGCTTTCAAATTTTTTATCGTCCGTTCAATTCGATTTACTTGGTATTGGCCTATTGGGAAAATATGCTGCAAACATGTCCGCTACTCTTCGATAACTATTTCCCTGGTAAAACCATTTTATATTAGTGTTTTTCTTGATTTAAGTAGTTCATTATTTAAGAATGATGTGACATTGATCTGACAACTTGAGAGTAAGAGGTTAAATAATTTTTCTAGTATTTTATTATAAACTTCTAATAAGTAAGTTATTTTAGCATTTATCTCTTAGCTGGCGGACTAAGAAGAGCTGAAATTTGTACACTGGGTACAACTTTTCGTGCTCTTTAAAAAATCCTAATTATATTTTCTTTTAAAATAATTAGGGGAGCCAATATTGGACCACTTCAAAATTTACATAGGATTCCCTATGTCCCGCTCGACGGAGCAACACCCGGTATATTTGATTTAAACAAGATGCAAATAACATCTAAAAAATTAAAAATTGTACGACATTTTGCTGCAACCATAACAACTAAAATGTTTTTCTTCTTTACTCGAAGTATGACCTCTCACAATAAGAAAAAACGGTTTTCTGCAAAGTCGGTTTACTGACGATAGTTGAACGTGACAACGTCGAAAGAATCATTACCTTCATCGCCGCAATTATCGTTGGTATAAACAATTGACACCACATTCCCTTTAAACTGCACGCTCACTCAAGTAGGAGAGAAACAGATGTCGAACGACGCGGAGATTGTGCCTCTTTTAAATGGAACGCGCGAGGTAACGGCACATGAGTCATGTTTTTGGTGCGTGCAGCCGGGTCCATCGAATTATAAGACGTTGCCATGTCAAAAACGACGTAGCGTAACGTCACACACAGTGGCAGCTCATCAGAGAAGTTAAGGAGGCTTAGCCTCCCCATAAAATTTGAGGCTATTTATCGCAATAAAATTAAAGATATTGACAAATATTATGAATAATTTACCATTAATTTCTAATATAAATACATAATATACCCGAATTAACACTATCACTACGTACCACACTGCATCAAAACGCCCACGAAGCGCGAAAATTTGAATAACGAAGAAACCATAAACCCGAAATAATAAATGCCATACGTAGCAAGGGAGGCAAGCCTCCGGCCGATACTACTGACCGCTTTAAAAAACAAAGCATCGCGAGCCCGATCAAGCAAATACAAACGTCCCGCTTTTTAATTTTGTCGCGTAAAGTAAGCCGAGAAAAGTTCATTTATATTAAATAACTCAAAGGCAATCCTTTTTATTGTCTTTATTTTTTTAATGGTCAGTTTTATAAGTATAATAATAAATTTAACCTTATGTTCGGCAATACACAATTTTTATTTGCATTTATGCAAATATTACGTATTTTGCTTTAAATAGGTGTGGCACCCAAAAAAAATTACGGGCCTTTTCTGTGTGTATATAGTCTTTATGACTTTAGCCTCCCCTGTTCTCCCATGCACGAGCCGCCACTGGGCACACACTAATATCGCGTATAGATTAATGCAATATTCACGTCATAAAAACTGTTTAAATGTGACCCAATTTTTTTCATAGCCCGGGTAGCTCAGTCGGTAGAGCATTGGACTTTTAATGATCACATCCTCAATACTTCCGATAAATTTTTCCATACCAAACCCCAACAAAGTCCCCTAACATTGAACTTAACAAGGACAAGAGCCAACAACAATCCTATCCATAAGCCCATATATCACCGATTACCTTTATACCAAATTCCATACCCACCCTAATACCCTTCCACCCCCATCTCCATAAAGTTCTCAAATAATTAAACTCCGATTACTTATGCTACAATTGTACCTGATGCGTCTAGGGGTTTTTTGACTAAATTTTTCCCCAGTAAAAATCCATAACATTAACTTCAGCAAACAACCGATAATCCAACAAACTTTTTACTTCAACTTAAGAAAAGACTTTGCAAAGCTCACGCGGAGCATAGTGTGTAAATCAAAATTGCACTCTTCACGCTACGCCAGACGCCTCCATCTGCGTCCCTGTGTACTCCACCAGGCCCTAGTCTTGACAGCGGCTGGCTGTCCTGTCCGCCTCAAGACCATCTTAAAACAAATGAAAATGTAGATGTGAATTGTTATTACTAATTTGAAATAATAAACGTTCGGGGGCCCTAAGTTTAGGGTTTCCCGGGAAAATGGAAAATGGAATGGACT
>JACEGR010006717.1:0-57640 GCA_014170235.1 Listronotus bonariensis
TAGTTATGTATTTTTTAGAATCTCCTAAACCTAAAGCCTAAATTTTTATAAACCTTTAAGTTAAATATTGGTAAATTATTTAATTCCTATTTTTAGTTTTATATGGATGGACATATATTTAAAAATAAATTATAAAAAATATATATTTTGTGTTAAACGGTTCAATTGTACTTAAACCTAAAAATTAATTCGGCAAAACCTAGCTACCAGATCCCACTAATATTCTGAGGTCTGATTAGACAAATAATAAAATCGTTGGGCCTAACGTATCCAGAGTAAATTTGATGATAAAAATTTCACGTGACCAACGATTTTAATACTTGTCTAATTAATATCCCAGATTTATAAGAAGATTGGTGCGATCTGGTAGCTAGGACTTATTATATTTTTTTATATAATTTATTTTCAAGGTTTAAGTTTTGCTGTTTGTTAGTTAATACTTCTTATTATAATAAGTTTATTTAATGCTTTACTATAACTAACCAACAATTTTATTATTTGTCTAATCTAATATCCTAAACTGCTGAGGAAATTGGTGCGATCTGTTAGTTAGAACTTACAGAATTATTTTTCGCTTAGTTAGAACATACATAATAATTTTTTAGCTTTTAGTACATAACCTAACATATGTTTTATTGTAATAAAACCGTTTAACAGATTTTTTTACAAAATTTATTTTTAAGTAGATTTATCGGAATATACATTAATTCTAAAAGTTAAATAAAAACTGGGATCATTTAAAATAAATTTCCTTTCATATATTGCGTAAAGAAGTTTGATTTAAAAGTTTGACTTTTAGAAAAAATGACTAATTAATGAAAATGCCTTTGAGATTTTATATTCCTAAGAGGTTTAAATATTTATTTTAATTATAAGTTTTTATCGCATTAAATTTAATGGATAAATATAAGGGTGGACTAAAACTGGTGTTTTTAAGTAAAAACATTAAAAAAGTTTATCTAAATATCACCTTTATTTATATTTAAACAGTTTAACAGAAAACCATTAAAAATATTTTTGAAGGTTATTTGATAATTAAAAACTTAAGTTTAGTTTAAGGTAAAATACAATTCGATATTATCAAACAAAATTTAATAAAAATTAAATACATTTAGTATGCGCACAAAAAATATAAGATCTTAATTAACAAAAATAAAAGTGTACAACATCTACAGCAGATCTTCTTTCTCTTCCGTATCATTACACTGCTGGAATAAGTCTCTTGAGTTTCTAGGTGAGTCCCAGATCGTTGCTCTTGATATATCCAAAGCTTTTGACCAGGTCTGGCATGCCGCACTTCTTAATAAACTTCCCTCCTATGGTCTTTCAACTAAACTCTGTACTTGGCTCTCTAGTTATCTATCTGATCGTCGTATATCAGTTATTGTGGACGGCCATTCTTCAAGCTTTCACCAAGTAAATGCTGGAGTCCCTCAGGGCTCAGTTCTGGCACCAACATTGTTTCTTCTTCACATCAACGACCTTCTCTCGTCCACAACTAATTCCATTCATAGTTTCGCCGACGATAGTACCCTTCACTCCAGTTTTCAGGTTCCTAAACCCATCACTAAACCTGACTTGGAAAACAAACGCAGAGCGATGCAGATATCTCTTTCGCAGGATCTTAATTTAATATTGGATTGGGGCGCCAAAAATCTCGTCCATTTTAATGCATCCAAAACACAATCATGTTCCTTGTCGCGAAAAGAGTCATCAAATACTCATCCTCTACTTATGAGCGGCCAAGTTTTACAGAGCAAAGACACCTTCAATCTTGTGGGCGTCACATTTGAAAGTAACCTTAACTGGCATAAACACATTGTATCTATAGCCACGGCAGCTTCAAAAAAGCTTGGATTTCTCTTTCGAGCCAAAAAGTATTTTTCCCCTTCTAATTTATACACTTTATATGTGTCCCAAATCCGACCTCCCTTGGAATATTGTTCTCATATCTGGGGCATGGCGTCCCCCACAACCCTAAGCATTCTTGGATTCTATTCAAAGAAGAGCTATTCGTCTCATTAATGATCCTTCACTTACAGAAAGGCTTCCTCTCTTGCCCATCGTCGGGCTGTGGGCGATTTATCGCTTTTTATAGGTACTTCCATGGCTTCTGCTCTGAAGAATTGTCCAGTATAGTTCCTCCACTCACGGTTCCCAACAGAGAAACTCGTGGTTCCGCGCGTATGCATCCCTATACGGTCCAACTGGACAGGCCCCGAACTTCCCACTTTGTTCGTTCTTTTATCCCTAGAGTTTCTAGATTGTGGAACCTGCTGCCCGCGGAGGTCTTTCCTTCCCCCCAAATCTTCAACGTATTTAAGTCCCGTGTCAACAAACTCCCTCTTACCTCGCTTAAGACACCCATGAAATTTCAAAGTGACGTTTAAACAATTGACTTATCAAATTTGGATTTGACAAGTGAAGTTTAACCAATTGTTTAACGTCAATTAGAAATTTCAGAATTGGTTGTAAATGTAGCCTGAATCAGGGGGCAAATCATTCGCCAAGCCCTTGGAATGACGTTAATTCCGTCCACGTCCACGTCCGCGCTATGTTGCAGGGTATGTGGCAAGTCTAGACGCGGCTTAACATCAGCAGTCAATTGCATTTCATCATTTTAATAATAATTTTCAATGCCTTCATTAATTTTTTTTTATCATAATTCTTAAGTTTAATAGCTACATGTGTTTTTTGCGAAGTTTTACCTATTTATATTGAAAATTCTTGTTTTTTTCATTCCTTAAAAATTAAGTCGGTAATTTATTATTCCCATTTGATTACACTGGCACACAAAAAAGTTTGATGTGCACCAGACGCGACCTATCTACGGGTATGTTTTTCGGCCCTCTTAATCCGAATTTCAAGTCAGTTAGGCCGTACGGGTCCCAATTTGGTGAAATTCGCTATTTCTTTCGGTTTTTTGCAATTTACTCAAAATTGGGAAGTGTACGGCCTAAACTAATTTAAAATTTGGATTTAGCGAGTCAAAAAACATGCCCGTAGATACGTCGCAAACTTTTTTAATTTTTAACACCCGTAGTTCAAAAACTAAGACGTTTAGGACATATGTTTATATGAAGTTTTTTTCTTATTTTCTATTGTAGAATCGCCCCGTAAAGTTTGTCGGTTGAGTTACTGGACACCCTGTATGTATGTAGGTAATTTGAATTGATCAAAACTTTGATGTCTAATTGATGCCTAAACGGTGAAGTTTATCGACTTTAATAAGAAGTATCTTATTTTTTTAAGTTTTGATTGTCTATAAAATGGCGCCCCTAGCTTTGAGATATCTGTCAAAATAAATAAAATAAATCTAAAGTTTTAGGTAAAGATGCCCTCTGGCGGTATAAAAAAGTACTTTTGTCTTAAAATTTTAGAATCTGCAAAGCTCGATTTGTGTGCCAAATATCAACTGGATTGGTTAAAAAATAAATGCAATATGGCGAAAAAAACAAAATAAAATTGAACTTTGACGGCTTGCAACTTGAAAACGAATGACATTTGGAACAAAAAATCATATAATGCTCTACCCTTACTTTGTCAAATAGAATCACCCCTTAAGCTTCGTGATCAATTTTTGAATCACCCTGTATATATGGGCCGGTGCACCAGTGCACAAAAAAGTTTTTACACAGCGGACGCGACCTATCTACAGTGTCATGTTTTTCGACCCGCCAAATCCAAATTTTAAATTAGTTTTAGGCCGTACACCCTCCAATTGTGAATAAATTGCAAAAATCGATAGAAATTAGAGAAAATTTGGCACCATTTTTAAAGTTTTTTGCAAATTTACTCGAAATTGGGACCCGTTCTGTCTAAACTGACTTGAAATTCGGATTCAGAGGATCGAAACATACCTGTAGATAGGTCGCGTCCGGTGCACATCCAACTTTTCTTTGTGTGCCGGTGTTATCACTGGCTACCAGGTAAAGATGGGTCCACATTTAATTCATTCTGAAAGTAGTACCGCAAAGTACACAAAAATGGTAAAGTTAGTAAACCCTTTTGTAAACAATTATTGCAGCAATAAATATTTAACCCGACGAGTTTCTAGTACCACGCCACGTGCCACCGGTTTTATAGCAGGCCAGAGGCAAAATATGAGGATGTTTTTTAAGTAAGGGATACGTGTTTAAGTCATGATTTTTTTTATTTATCTAAAAAATCTGTTATCAAGCTTTGTCAGAGGTTATATAGCCTTCGAAAAAGTTTGTTTACTTTATCATTTTTGGTGTATTTTACGGTTTTGCTTTCAGAATAAATTAAATGTGGACCCAACTATAACTTCCTATAAAAATATCTCACATAAGTTGTGCAATGTTTTTTTCTGAAAATTGATTTTATTTTCTTTAGTGTTCGAGAACACAAAGCTATGTATTACTAATTCCACTATTACCGTTTTTTCCATTTTTGTTTCTAATAGGTTTGCTGGTATTTCCCAGGTAGTAGTAAATAGTAGTAAATAACGTCCGTGGTGACACTATAGCGTTGTCTAAAGGTGCTGTAAAATGCATAAATCGCATGTTTCAGTGCTTGGATAACGTTGACGAAACAGCGTGGTAAAAGGGGTTAAACATCTAAAAACCCGACACCCACGGTACTCCTGAAACTTAGGCATAAAGCCTTCGTGGAGTGTCAAACAGATAAAAAAATACTGTTAAGGTTTCAGTAAACTATTTATAGTGTGGCAACATCGCGGCATATGTCAAAATAACAAAGCGCACTATAATTATGCAAAATACCCGCTAAAGTCTTTTTCATAAAGAAAAAAGGTTCCCATATTAAAAAAAATAGTTTATATCCAATATATCTTTTAAAACACCCTGTATAAAACACAATGTTTTTCTAAACGTGCATGTTTTATAACCTAAAACGTTAATATAAACCTTTTTGTCATATCTCGTTAAACAACAGAGTTGTGGGATTCCCTTGTGACTATCGGGCCACTCTGTATACTTGTAAAAAATGAACTGCTTCTCTATGCAGATTACATGTACGATAAATTAACGAAAAAAAACTATTTGAGAACTCCTACCTTAAACCGACGGGTATTTGATCTTGTCAATGTGTCCAATTACACTTTTTCACTGAAAAATACTTACTAAAACTAGCACTTTACTGAAACTAACACTATATTAATTTAGAAAATAAACAGTATACAAAGAAACACAACTTTTTTTGTTATTAAAATGTTAAGTTAACTTTTATGAGGCGAAAAAGCCAAAAACTACGAACTCAGCAACAACTTCTGTCAAGTCTGTAACAACTGACAATTAATAAATAAATTCCAGGCCTGCTCCGTCTTTTTCTGACATTCACAAAGTGCTGGAGACGGATAATTACAGGCAATGTTGCCAATAGGTGTACTTTATCTGGGATACTTAATTTTAGATTTTTATAAATAATTACTTATTATGAAATAAACTCATTTTTAACTGACGGACGGTAATTTTAAGTGTTGTTTGAGGTATTAGTGGACAGACAGGCTTTTACAAATCCAATGAAAGGCCACCAAGGGGATTTTGGAAACGGTAATAGATACAGGGTTGGTTAAATTGAGGCAAAGTTGCGCATTTTTATGCTTAACATTATTATTGCCACTTTTTGTGCTCTTAAAAATGTTGTTATTAAATTTAAGATTCGACGTTTCGTCTTTAATCCGCCATCATCAACATTGTTTCTTTTAAGGCGAATATATTTAATTTTAAAATTAGTAAAGTCGTATTTAAATTCTAAATCCAACGCCATATCACACTTTACATTTATGCGACGTTTCGAACCGAAAAGATTGAATTTGTATCTCTGTTAACAGAGATACTAAAATGTGATTTTTTATAAAATTACTTTTTTCCCTGTGGAAAAAAGTGACTACTTTTTTCCCGGACATATGTACATACATACACAGTAAGTCAAGGTAAATATTTTATTATAGGGTAATTTATTATACAGAACTTACATTTCCCTTATATTAATAGCGCAGTTAGATATTCTCTAACTATATAATATTCCAAATAATACTTAAAGATGGCTCTTAGTTTCAGCTTTTTAATTTTAATCTGTCAAATGTCAAAATAACATTGACAGATACTAAATAATTACAGCACAGCCTTCTTAAACTCTGAGCCGTGAAGTAAGAAAGGCAACGTTGCAAACAACACTGTACAGTAGGAATATTGAAATGAGTTCCTAATAGATTACATGTTAAATATAATTAATATTTTAAGTGTTTTAAACAAAATATAGGTATTAATTTTTTTTAGGATATTTTAGACAACATATAGGTATAATTTTAAATACTATAGTTGCCCTTAAAAGCAATAATGTGTCTGCAAAACTTATCAGGAACTTTTCTGCCTTATACAAATTTGTTGGTAAGGATTTAAAAATTTCAAATTGTTATGATGTTTTCTACCCCGCTTTATGCATTTTTTGCGAACAGACCAATGTAGCTTTTTAAAGTTAACTAAAGATTTATTATTTAGTAATATTTGCAATACTTAAAATGAATTGAAAGCATGTGTGTGTTTAGTTATAAATATAAAAGCTTAATAATATAGCGTATTACATAAGATGCGCTTTAAAATAACAAACGCTTTAAATTAGGTTTTCCACTATATTTACCCTAAAACCGCCTTAGGTAAATAACTTTCAGAATATCTATATAAATAATATTTTTTGGTGAACTTACCAGGATATTTATGCGCATTATATAGTTGATATAGTCCTTAGGATATTGCTTGGGATAAACAATTGTTTTTGGTGCACTATACACACTATTCATATGAAATAAAACCAATTTTTTTAAAACACACTTAGTTAATTAGTAGCCCGTAAAATATATTTGTCCATTTACCGTATAGGTACTACTTTTACTTTTAATAAAAAAAACACTTATCCGGTCAATAGCGCACAACCAGGCTTTTCTAATTTCATCGTTTATGGGGAAATTAAATGTTGTTTGATAACCCTCTGTTTTAATATAACTGGGGTAATTCGTTTTGCAGCCCGAAACGCAACACGTTCGTGGCATAATGTACGCCGTACGCAACAACTATACGCGCACATTTAAACGTAAAAACAACGAATAACATCTTGGCACTGGTCCTATTTTTTAAATATAACAATGAATTACTTATTTTTTATATATATAATAAATATACGCTACGATTTAACTTTTAAAAACAGAAAAAACCTTTTAAGCAATCGTTTAAACTTGTTTCTGTTTACTTCTAAACATTACTTGACATTCCTACTGTGCTGTGTTGCCAGATTTCTCCTTCACGGCTTAGAGTTTAAGAACTTAAGCTAAAATCTAAAGCTTTTTTGCTATTGATTAAAATGCGAGGCGATTAGGAAGATTTTTTTCCTTTTTCTTTAAAAACTTTTTATGCCAAATGACTGGTTAGTTAGCATTTATATACTTTATATCATACGTTTGGTTTGGATTAAAAACAATACTTTATAAATAATACTACTTATTATACCTTTCTTTCAAAAACTCGACCGAAACTTTTTAATCAAAACCTCACAAACTTTCGGATCTATTGATATTCAATATGAACTTTAATACTTTTGCTTTTGCTCGATTTAAAAACTTTTAAAGTCCATTCGAAGTTTTACATTAAAAAGTTTTTGGAGTGAATTTTGGTATGCAGTATTCTTGATAAGGCTGATACCAAAATGCATTAAAACATTAAAATTTTTGTCGAGAAAAACCCTTATTAGATAATAATATTAACCCTTTTTTTGCATAAATGTTAAAACACTGTATGACACACTAGGCTAAGAAATTGTATGTTACCTTAACATTGCTTTTTTATTACAATACATAAGACATTTATTTCTTTATAAAATTACAGAGTGATCCAACAACAAGCAGAAAAAATTGTCAGTATCAGTTGAGCAGTATTAGAGGTAAGTTTTAAAGAATATTAAAATTTAAAAATTTATTTATTTAGTTAGATAATTTGCAAATATATGTTTACATCTGTAAAAAGTTGTAGCTCAAAATAATATACAGGGTGATTTAAAGTCGATCACGAAACTTAAGGGGTGATTCTACTTGACAAAATAAGGGTAGAGCTTTATAAAAAAATACTTCAAAATGTCACTCGTTTTCGAGTTACAAGCCGTCAAAGTTAAATTTTTATTTTGGTTTTTTTCGCCATATTGCATTTATTTTTAACCAATCCAGTTGATATTTGGCACACAAATCGAGGTTTAAAGATTCTAAAATTTTAGGACAAAAGTACTTCTTTTAAATACCGCCAGAGGGCACTTTACCTAAAACTTAAAATTTATTTACATCATAACTTTTTATTTTAGAAGATATCGCAAAGCTGAGGGCGCCATTTTATAGACAATCAAAAACTTAAAAATAAGGTACTTTTTATTAAAGTCGATAAACCTCACCGTTTAGGCACCAATAGACATCAAAATTTTCATCAATTTCAATCAAGTTACCTACATACCGGGTGTCCAGTAACTTAACCGACAAACGATCTTGATCTACAACAAAAAATAAAAAAAAACTTTATATAAACATATGTCCTAAACGTCTTAGTTTTTAAACTACGGGGTGTTTAAAATTTAAAAAAAAGGTTGTTTTACTACTAAAGGATGGCAAAACGATTTAAAAAATAATAGAAATAAAGCGACAATTTGTGATCAGACTCGACACATTCAGTGTCAAATTCAAAAATTAATATCTCTGAAATATATGTCCGTTTTTTCGAAAACATTCACAAAATCTTTTTAATAGTTAAAAAATTATACGCCGCCACAGGTCTGCCTTTCTATATTATTTAAATAACATTAAAGACGCATTGTGGATGATTTTCATTGTGCCTCAAATACCTGCTCAAAAATGCTCACCAGCTCTCGGACTATAACTATTTAAGTTCTCAAAAACATCAGCTTACTCCAGATTAAATATAACAAACAGAATTTCTGGAAGTAGGTAAACGGTTTTGACGTTTATAAATATTTTTTGTATTTTTCCACTTCAAAGATATTGAGAATAATACCTCTTTGTTGTGTCCTTTGAAATAAAAATATTTTTACTTATAGACTTCATCTTTTTTCGTTTGCCGCTCAATACACTTTATATTATTACTTGGTTTTATAAAGTCTGCAAAGCATTAATTCCGTTATCTACAAAGAACAGGGCCGTACTATCCATTAGGCTGACTAGGCTACAGCCTAGGGCGCCATGAAAAAAATAGGCGCCTGACAGGTAAGTAATAGGCGGTAGACAGGGGAGTTTGGAAGGAAATAGGCGTGAAAAGGAGGGAATGACCTTTTTTCCTATTTTTTTGTCATCAAATTGTATTTCGGCTGATGAAGTGAGGCGCCTGGCATTTTTTGATGGAAAATAGGTGCTCCGAGAATTCTAGCCTATGGCGCCTCAAACAGTTAATACCGCCCTGACAAAGAATAGGGAGAAACTAGCCTAAAATAACATACTGGGTTGGTAAAAAGTACAAAAACTTTTAAATATCCTTAAAACCGCTCAAGGGCTTCACAAAGGGAGGCAAAGGAAGGCAGGTCCCCCCTAGAGATTTTAAAAAGTTGCCAAATGTAAAGCAACCAATGTCCCAATTCTGCTTGGCTTGTTTGATCGATCATTCTCGCACGTACGAAATTCGAATGAATTTACCAATTCCATAGTGGGAGAAGGGCCGGGGCAGTCCGCCCGGCCCCACAGTTAGAAGGAACTTCTTATAGAAAAGAAGGTACCGTGGGAAAGTACATTTTATGGTGTAAGAAGGTGGTTTGGAATGTAAAGACTTTTTCTAAAGGAGGGCCCCAATCTTTAAAGTATATCATGGCCTGTTGAAAGAGCCTCCTTTGAAGGTGAGGACTTTTTTTTCATTGCTAAATTTTTTCCAAAATAAAATGAAAAAAAGGGAGGGAGGCAAAAGAACCAAAGTTTATCATGTTATGATGGAAGAGCCCCGTTTGGAGCTAAGGACCTCTTCTTTTTGCTTTTTCAATTTTTGTCCAAGAAGAAAAGTTGATTACTTTAATACTTAAAATGGGCCCCGACTTTAATTTCCGCCCCGGGCCTCGTACGTCTAGTCTTCACCACTGGGCTTAACCACATTTTGCTCTATACTGTTATTCAAGGTGAATAGAGATAAGGTGGCCCAACGTTGATACAGCTGATATATGTGACGTTGCTTATTTTCAATGGTTTAAATTAATATAACTTAATAAATATAGGTTTTTCTAAAAATGTAAAGAGTCATTTTCGATGAAAAATTTAAAAAATTAAATAAAATTTTATTTGATGCTTTTTTTTACTGTCGAAACAATTTCCGGGTTTAAAAATTTTGACCAAAATTCGGGCTGGCATCATGGGTCGTCATAATCAGCATTTTATTGTAAACATAATTCTGCAAAAAAATCCATTAAAATAATTTTTTATACATTGATGCCCATACGACCTGGTCTATCTAGGAAGAAGACAGTTATCTGAGAACTTTTTGTTCAGTTAAAAAAAGAATCGCTTATTTACATATTATTAAATGTTTTTATTACAAATAGGTTTTAAATTTATTTAATTTATATATTTTTACTTTATAAAATCCTTAAAATCGTCTATTGAAGGTATATGCAATTTTAGCTTAAACTGTTGTGTCATTTTATACGAAACCATGTCTTAATTTACATACTTTAAAAAATTATGAAAAATAGTCGATATATTTTTTTCTATGTTGAACAAGGTTAACCTTGGCTTAAGTAATGGCTAAAAATAAGTAATAAAATCACTTTACAATTTGTTATAATAAATCGCATTATTATTTTATTAAATATAATCAAAAATTTATAAGGTGCAGTAGAACTTTCATAAATCGGACATCCCGTAAACCGAACGCGAATTTACAAAACCTATACCAGTTCCAGAGACAACAATGATACGAGCAACTAAATGTAAATAAATTATCCGAGAGAGAGAGATAGCTGCTGGGCCTTCCTTGTCTGTCTTCAAGGAAGGTAACCGCAGATGGCGCGTGAGTCGACTTTATCGTTTGCCCGCCAAATTCAAATTATATAGCCGTGCTATTTTTGTCCTTAATGTTAGGTACTTGTTTTTGTTTCCTATTAATATAAAATATTGGGGTTTAGTTCAATAATTTCACACACCTAATTAAAAATGTCATTTATTTGGTTTTTATAAAGATTTTTACTTACAGATAACCATGTCAATATTACCTTAAATTATCTGTTGAAAAGCACAAATTTATATATTATACACTGTGATCACTAACTAAAAGTCAATATTCAAAGTCAGATTAAAGGTAAAAAACCACGAAACACACAATAAATCACAGAAAATGTAAACAAACTGTCCAAACAAATCGGCCATTGAAAAATATCGAATAACATTTCGGCGTGACTGCCTACGGCAACGTTTGTCAAGTTAAAAATATTCGATTCATGGTATATTTTCTTTCTCTTAATTAGATGTGAGCCAAAAAGGACATTAAAAGTTTACATGCAGAAATTGTTAAACAACTTGGCAACCAGGGCAAAGCGATGATTGCTCCATCTACGACAGCCTGCTATGATGAAAGACAAAGACATAATTATAGGAACTTACGTTAAACCAGAAAGAGATAAATACAATGGACAAATTGTTAGGACCAGTTACTCGTCTAATTGTTGTCTCTGCCAGGTCAGTCAGGACTGTGACTAAACTCGAGAGTAGCCTTTGTTTGCAAAAGAAAAAGTTACAAAGTCAACCCTGTTTCGGTTTAAAAATTTACCATATTAGTATAGCATTTATAACTATATTTTTACGGCATTTTCTTTTACAAAGGCTAACCTGTTCCAGTCTTCGCGTCGTAACTATTTTTAGGGAAAATCGGAAAGTAATAGAGAATTATTGCAAGCTGCCTTATTAAGCTTGGGTGTTATTTATACCGGCCTTATATAAATAGTGTCTGTACCCAAAATTTAGAGTTATTGCAAATTATGTTGACAGTATCATTAACCTAAAAAGAAGAAAAAAGTTTTAGTAGTTTTTCTATATTGTTTGGTGTTGTAAGGTTTTGTTTTACACATTTACAGAAATACATTTAAAAAAAAAGGTTTTAAGTTATAGTTCTGGTAGTTTCGATTTTGTGGTCGACTGCCGTTCGGATACACGAACAGTTCCGAAGTTAAAATAAGAAGAAAATAAGGCACGACCTAAAACCGGAATTATTAAAGCAAGGCACTATTCTTACTAAGGGAGTCTTATTTCACTATGTATCTGTGCAAACTCAGATGTCAAAATAAGGCCGGTATTAGCTTTGTTCGCGGGTCTAGTGATGAACCGATTCTGAACCAGAACCGAACTGGTTTAGAATTGTTTTAAAGCGCATGTCTAGTTATTTATTACTTCGGAATTTTTAGTTACCGCAAACGATTTTCTATACAGCTAAGGATGTATTCTAACCTAGCCTTTTGGTTAGGATTTCTCATGGTTAAATTGGATACTATACAAAAAAACTTAAATTTAAACATAAAGGTAAATTGTTATACTGTCGAATGCCACTCGAGGTCTCTCTGCGGAAGACGAGGGATTCCCTGCCTCCTCTCGTTTTTAACTAACTAAAGATAAAAGTCAAACAACAAGAAATGGTAAAATCTTGTAATATTGTCTATATTTTTTAATTAAATATTTATTTATTTTATTGCATACATACATTCATACGGAATACAATTAAAAATCCTTTGTTTATATAAGCTCAGAATCACAAAAATATAAAAAAAATATTCAACAGGTATATTAACCCGCATAAAAAGTGGCAGAAACAAATTAACTGTAATACAACGGTTTATTTCTGTACCACAAAAATAGAAAACAGTCGACAATGCGCATGAAATTCCGAACTGAACTTTTAGTTCCAACAAAAATCCCAGGACTGTTAATCAGGTTACGAACCGGTAACGAACTGATTCCATTGTAACCCGCGAACACAGAACTGTGACTAAAAATTCAGGATTTTACTAACCGCGAACGCTGCATTTTTCACTGCGCATGCGAATAGTCCCAGAAGTTCAGAATCGAACCCGCCAACAAAGCTATTATTAGTGTCTGGATTTATTTCACTGTGCAATATTTCTCTTATGTCTTTGACAGTTTTTTATTGCTTTGCACCGTAAGTTTTAGGGTTACTTTATTGTATTGTTTTAATGTATTTGTTTTTTTTTAATTGTTTAAAAAAGTAATAATTGTGGAAAGTGACTTTTACTATCTTTAATCAAGAGATATTTACACGTAAATGTCAATGCAAATTAACTAAGGGAAAAACTAATCAGGAAAAAAGTAAAAATTTTATAAAAAGACTTTTCTCGCAGTACTGACACTAATTGGATAGAAATAATGGTATTTATTAAATGTGTTCGTTATAAATTTTGCAAACTAACTGTGTGTCAGGTAAGCACTTACGTCCACTTAAAAAACAAGCATCTACTAGAAACTATAACTATTTAGCCAGTATAGACAGTAAATTCGTTAAACAATGTTTAAATATAATAGGTAATAGTTTAAGTTTATTACGATGCCATAAAGATATAAAAAATACTTTTCCTACTATCGTGTGGAAAGTAGGACTTTTCCGCACGCAATTTAGTTTGGAAAGTGTCTTTTTCCCTAAAAATTGTTACGACGCGAAGACTGAAACAGATGAGCCTTTGTAAAAAAAATGCCGTAAAGATATAGTTACAAATGCTATACTAATATGGTCAATTTTTGAACTGAAATGGGAGTAGACTTTGTAACTGTTTTTTTGCAAACAAAGACTACTCGAGTTCAGTCACCGTCCTAACTGAACTAGTATAGGTTTTGTAAATTCGCAAACCGGACACTCCAATCAGTCGGACACCCGCTCCGTTCGGACACGTTCAGATTTTTACCTGTTCAATCAAAAACTTTTTCCAATGGCCCGACAAAACACGACGTAATGCAAAAATTTCAAGTATTTTTAACCGACATCAAAAACAAGAAGGTTCTCAATTCGCCGTCAAAACAAACTAACATATTTGCGCTCTCCTTTGATGCCAAACGACAAGCTCTGAATCCCGCGGAATCCTTCGCCAAGCCTTTGAAAGGACATGAATTCCGTCCACGTCCACGTCTCCGCTATGTGAGACTATGTGGCGCGCTATTCGGCGCTATATGCTTTTTATTTAAAAGAGTGCACTTTCGCCGGGTCCCATCAAAAACTAAGTCTGGATCACAAGAGAAAAAGGTATTAAACCTATTATTTTCTCTTTGCAATGTGCTTAAACATAAGGAATGTTCATTCTATGAGTACTAGCGCCACCTATTTGTGTAACGTTAAACAAATATTATAATTATACGAAGGCAGATTGGAAATTGCTATTGGACTCTGTGTTTGACCTCCTGACAGTGCGGACATGCGTAGAGGACTACAAAGTTCTTCCCGGGGTGGCGGTTAGAGGTGCAATACGGACGTTTTTATCTTCGGGGATCAAGGAAAGATTCACGCTAAATTGACGGCATCTTGCTTCTGGAGCTAAGCGCTGGGAGCGAAGATTCCTATAAGCTCATGGTATCTTGTTTGGTAGTGAAGGCGAGGTATTTCTCAAATGGCGGGAAATAGATTGGCGTACCATGGGAACTGTCGGAAGTGAAAGTAAAGAGTATACGAAACACCAGTAACAGCTCTTGGTTTGACAGCCGACAATTTATGCATTGCATCGATTTTAAAGTTAATTTGTTTTCTTTTGGAATTTCTGGAAGCTACAAGCTCGATTATCCAGATTTTCCGCCGACGAAGCCCTGGAAAGCATAGTCCGGAAGGGGGAGCTGGTGGATTGGATCTGAAGGGACCAAAACCAAGAAAAACAATAGAATAGAATAGAAATTGTTATTACATTCTTTAACAAAATTTATTTTTTTTTACCGAACTAAAAATCTACACAAAAAAGCACTGAGACGTGTGATTTGATTGTTTGACATTGGGTGGCTTATGGTAAAGTAAATATATTTTTTTTGATTTCGTTTTATTAAGAAACGCAAAAAATATATTTAAAAAACCAGAACTATCCTTGTTCTCAATAAAGACGGCTTTCTTAAATTTGCGCTTTCTCCAATGTGGTTCCCTGTGTACCCTAATGGAAATTTTTTATAAAGAATAATACAAATATGCAAAAATCTTAGGCACTTGTATTTAAAATAGGTATATTAGTAATACTTCCGGTTAAGCCGAAAGTGATTTTAAGGTTGTATAAAAGCAGAAAAGTGTCGGTTTTTTTTATTACATTCAGGGCCGGATTTAGAAATTTAGTGTTTCCCTTTAATAAGTGAAACTGAATGGATTTATACCCAAAAAAAAATAAAATGCAAAAAAAAGGGTCTTTATCAATAAAATCAATACAATATGTACCTTTTCTTCATTGTGGGGGCCCCGAGCTACTGCCCCGCTTGGCCCCTTAAATCCGGCCCTGATTATATAGTAAAATTGTTAACAGTTTTCCTAAAGACTAGGAAAAAAATTAGGGGTTACAACATCCAGTCTTATCCGGTATAATAAAATACTGTAATAGTACAACAAGGTTGTTCTTCCATACCAAATTAATATTTATTTAACTCCATCTTAAAAGGTAAGGCTGCGAAGGAAATGCAAAACGAAAATGAACATTTTATTATGTGCAGTACTCGTAAAGTTTAGTAATACGTGTTTAAAACAGAAAATGTAAATTTTACGTTTATGGGTTGCCATGTTTCTTTAGAGCTAAACACATGCTTAGGGTGCTTATAAATGTAAGATACTCTTATTATTTTTTGTGTTATCTATTTTACTTTTAATTTATTTCTTTTTTAATAGTTCTTTAAGTGATTCAAAGTGACGTGTTTTATAACTCTAGGTCCTCATGCAAAAATAGTATCAATAACCTCAAATTACTTAAAAACGTCTCTATTTAAATAAATAATATTTTAAAAAATAATATTGGGATGTACTACTTGCTTGTGTAAAGTCAGAACCCTCCTCCTAACTTTTAAATTGTTTGGTATTGTGACGTATTATTTGAGATACATAAGGGCCCACTTTACGTCACTGGGGCAATGTACCATATGGAACTATCTTTTGGGACAATGAGACCGGTGGACTATAAAAACTAACTTTGCATTTTTTTAAAAAACTAACTTAACTTATTTGACTAACTTAATTTAGTACGGGCATACCCCCACTAGGGGTAGCCCGTACGGGAGCTTAACTAAAACTTTACACTTTTATACTTGACTTTACTTTAACTACCTACTTCTTATCTAATATTTTTATAATTTCTCTTTTCCTCCATTATTACCAAGTTAAACTTAGTATTTTGGTTACTTAGCACGTTGTTGACCCTGAATAAAATAATGTGACCTAGAATCTGTTATTGTTTAGTGACAAAAACCTTGCACTATATTTTCGATTATTTGTTTTAATTTTTGGATGTGATTTCGAAGGCACATAGCGCTGACAAAGCCTGATTTCCTATTTTTTAGATAAATAAAAAAACACTGCTAAAACACGTGAAACGTATTTAAAAATCATTCTCTTATTTCGCCTCTGTCTTGCCATAATACCGGTGGCACGTGGCGAGGAACTAGAAACTCGTCGGGTTAAACATTTTTTGCGGCAATAAATCATTGTTCACGGAAGGGTTTATTTACTATATCATTTTTTGTGCACTTTGCGGTATTACTTTCAGGATGAATTAAATGTCGACCCATCTATAGTAACCCTGCATTTGATTCTGGTGTTGAGGGTTTGAATTATGTGTATGTACCGCGACGAAACCAATGTGGATTTTTCTTGGTTTATCGTTAAAACTGCTGTGCTCCGCTCATTTCAGATATACAATTTAGCAATTAATTACCTATTATTTAAAATAAATTTTTAAAAAATCATAAAAATTTAAAAAAATTAAACTCGGACAAAAAGAAGGTAATTTTTGCATTAACACTTTTTATTTACCTAATTCAAATAAGTTAAATATTCTGTAAGTTATTTACGAGCTAACTAATACAGATAAATACCACATTTTATGTGTTATTTAATTTATCCCATTGTGAGCGAATACTTCACAAAAAGTGTGCAATTGTATTACTCAATCATTTTAATGGGAAAATGTGGCTCACATTATTGCCTTTTATGGTTGGATAATACATTTGCTTGTCGGCCACATTATTCGTGTTGTTTGGATTACTGGGACCAAATTTAATGCACTTTAAAAGCTTTTTATAAAACGACAGACATAAAAATAAATTAAAAGTAAAACACTATTTTTAAAACAAGCTTTTATTTAAATTCAGTAAAAAGAATAAAATACAATTTCTCTTTAAAAGTTTTACTATAAAAATATAGTATTAAAAGAGTTCCCTCACTTTAAGTTTTGAATGGGACAAGAAATTTAGATCAGGTAAAATTTGGGTAAAAGGGTCATTTAAATTAGTCTTTGATATGAAAAAATCCGTCCCGTGGCCTAGTACCAACCTCTTTTTTAGAATAAGGAGTCATGTATCACCGTTTTATTTTTAAAAATCGATCTAGAGTTACAAGCGTTTCAAGTCAGCTATCGCTTGTACATACATTGCGGTTTTAAAAGTACTCTTCCTCTCAACTTTTAAATGGGTTAAGATATCGAGATCGGGTATATTTTGTGTAAAAAGTGTCATTTAAGCTACTTTTTGAGAATTAAAATAAATTTGGTAACGTTGTCTAGTGTCAAGGGGGCACTAGCAATCTTTTTAAATAGCAAAGGGGGTCATGTAGCAGCCATGTAGCAGCACGTTTTTAAAAAAACTTGAATTCCCAACTTAACTTCCCCTTTGTTTTTAAAAATCACGAAATCATTCGAAACAACACGTAAAGTACGAGTGAGTATTTTTTAAATGGAAAGCACCATATACATTTTTATATCAATTAATAGAGATTTTAACAAGGAATTTGGTGATATAGAGGTTGCTGGGTTTATTTATAGAGATTTATAACAAGGAATTTGGCGATATAGAGGTTGCCGGGTTTATTTTCGGCGGTTCTAATGCAATTGATTAAAAATTGCATTATACTATAAAGCTTAGATTAGATTAGATTAGTTTGAAGGTGGATTGTAATCCTCTAACACTGCAACCTGCTTAGGTTTATTGTGTATCCTCCATACGTATTTTAGAGCACACTATCCAAGCCGGTCTTTCTAATCAAACTCCACAGGCTTGAAACTGGCTCCTTGGTAAATTTTGCTGCTTTAGGTTTTTCCTCACCCAGCCTTGCAAACCGCAGACGACAAAGGGCTTCACAGTAGCACGATATGTGTTTAGCAGTTTCCTCTTCTTCCTGGCAGAACCTGCATAGGTTTTCTTCTGTCAGGCCTATTGTTTTCAGGTGTTTGTTTATTCAGTCTGCAATGACCTATTAGTTGATCCACTATAAATCTTACTGCCTTCCGGTTGTAATTCAGAAGGACTTTCGTAAATTCCAGCGAGTATGCCTCTATGAATTTTTTTCGCCCGACGCTGTCCTGGTGATCTTATCCACCAGTCTTAGGATTTCCTTATAATCTATGATCTAATAGATGACCTAACTTGGCATGACGGAATACTACAGTAGAGCTCGGGGCCCATGCACTGAAGCCGCTCGGCTTATTGTGTGCCCTGTCTTTTTACGTCTGGGTGATGTCAGCTAAACGTGACCTACAGCTTAACGTGGGTTCTGAACCACCAACTAACGAACCTACCAACTGAGTGGGGTCCGCATGTCTATGGTTGCGCAGGACACGGCAAAGTGTGTTCCGGCACCTTAGTCCTTGCTGGCCATTAGCGTCAATACATTTTGCACTTTAACCGTGTTGTTGAGCTAACCACTAAATTTCTGACCTTGGCCGCCGGCAGAATTCGAACCCGCCTCACGTCGGTTCTGCGCTCAACGACCTGGAGCCTTACACGCTCGGCGGTTGCGGTTAATATGTACATTAGTTTACACCGTATATAAACATTTTTTATTTGCTATGTACAGCCACGTAAAAAGTTCACGAAAAATTACTGAAACAAAGTTTTGAATGAGTTTAATGCATACGCCCGCCCGACAAAGATAGGTATATTGTTTTAAAACCATTGACCGGGATGTATTCAAACACGGTTAAATACGTGACGTACATGACGTCACCGTTTAACAAGAAAATGTAATGTAATGTAATGCTTTTAAAATGTTTTGAACAGTTTTAACAACAAAAAATGGCTTTAAATGTGTAATATGTGTATGTGTGAGATTGTGTTCAGGCGCGCAACTAGGATTTGTGACCAGGCTTTCACTTATACTACACTTAAGGATAAAAAGGAATAGAGATAAGTTGGAAATTCTTTTTTTAAAGGCATAAAAAGTGCCTTTTTTATTTAATTTGCCCCATTTTCCTCTATCACCCTGAATCGGGGCTCGGTACGGTTATGTGTGTCCAGACCTTTAGTCGTTAGAAAATATATAACGTGCGCCAGTTTATGACATAAAAATAACCTACTATTACACTATATTATGTATATTTATAAGCCACAAAATAATAATTTTCCTGGTTTTATTGTGGAATTAATGGAATGTAAAATAATGCATTAGCCGTCCAACTAATGGAATGTTTTAACATTTAATGGATATTTTTATGTAAGGCAGTTAAACAAGCATTTCCGTGCAAACCTTATAACCTTATAATAATTATTAGGGTGGAGTAAAATATTATTATTTTTTTCTTTTCTTAGTCTGGGGGTGAAATTTGTCCCTTACAGTGAGTCAAAGTGAAACTTATACACTTAGGATTTTTCAATTTCTTATTTACGGTTTAAGCACAAATGTCCCTAAACCATAAATTGTTCATATTTATTTTAATGCACATATTTTGTGATTAAAAATTTAGTAAAAATTTGTTTTTATTTTGAAAAATACCGAAAAATCTATTTTCGACCTTAAAATTAAACTAACATTTTTTTGCTTTTCTTATATTGCTAACGCCAAATTGTTTAAATCAGGTGGTTTTTTACATATCGCCTTCCTTACTTTAGCTTGTCCCAATAGGGCCCAACCAAAGTTACTAAAAGGGAGTTTATCATTCATCATATTTAAAATGGGAAATCCTACTTAAAAATTAGGAAAAATGTTAAAAAGGAGGTTTGTTACTGTAAAAAGCATCCATGATCACTTTAAAAATAAAAACTTATTTCGAAATAAAAGCAAGAAAAAGTCCGCGGGAAATTTTTAATGATTACGACGGAGGATAAATTTTAAGATCAGTTGAAGAAAAATGTATTATATCTCTTTAAAATTAACGAAAATGGTAGAAAATTACGATAATAAATTTATTAATCAAAACTATGAACCCAAACAAACCGTAACTTGTACAAAAAAACACCCTAACAGCAGAGTAGCTAGGAAAAACCATGGGTTAACAAAGTGAATAATAAACAAAAGCGTTTGCATTTTGCCAAACAATTTTATTTTAACTTTAAGGTGTCATTTTTGATATTAATCGTAAATCTAACATTTTTATTTCAATTGGACAACACTAGGTGTGATAAGACCTAAGGAATCATGAAATAACAAAAAAAATGGACGGTGCTGTTAAACATAATAAAAGGTACGTGATGGCCTGGGGTTCTATTTGTGCAGAAGGACCAAGTTATTTAATATTTATTGTAGGTAATTTAAATTTAAACAAATATTTTAAAACAAAATTTAAAACAAAAGGCCGAGGAATTTGAAATACAAAGGTCATATAAATTTTACTAGGACGATGATCTAAAACATAAGGCAAACAAAAAATAAATCACTGGTGGCTTTATAATTATCCTAGCGTCACTAACCCATGTCCACAGAGTCATGACCTTTTTTAATATAAAGTTTATATGGCTAACTATAAATGAAAGTTAGGAAGTATGAAATTTCAAACAGAGATCAACTTAAAGCTGCCCTAACTGAAAAATGGTCCAAAGTATCATTAGAATATTGTGATACATTGATGAAGTTAATGCGAAAATCGTTTGGGGTTTCAAAAAACTAAGAATTTTAAAAACAAAATATTAAATCTTTTAAAACTAGTTGCGCCTAAGAAGTCAATTAATTTTATTTTCACAGTGTATGACTTATATATTAAAATTTGATTAATTTTGTTATTTTTTATTTAATTTATTTTGACCCACTGTATAGGAATAATAAAAAAAAGTGGTGTTACTTAAGCATCTTGAGGTGACCCACTAATTTTGAAAAATAATTCTTAGTAAAAATAACAACCTTCTTTTAACCACGAGAGTAAAACTTGCCTTTAAAATAGTCACATTTGCTCATTGCCAGATGTTTTTTTCAGTCAAAATTTTTTACCCCTTAATTAATTTTCAAAATTAGTGGGTCACCTTAAGACGCTAAGTAATACCTCTGCTAAGAAAACCACTTTCCATAAGGTTTGAGCGGGGTCCTTAAATGGGTCGGTTATTTTTAAGAATTATTATTATTATTTGTTTAAAAAATGGGGCGTATTTTTAAAATGGCTTAGTTTTTAATATTTCTACATACAGTGTGTTAATTTAAAAGAAATAACCCTTATATGTCAACACTGAAGAAACATCTGAGAAAAATGCAAAAACAAGTAAAGTTTGTTTTTTAGGGGGATACTTTTATGCTTGTTTTGTAATCAAATTGTATTAGCTTTCTGGGGTGGTAAAAACAACCACTAAAATCCTTAATGGTAATAAGGTAAAGTAATATCGGGTTATTTATTCAGAGGTAATATTTATAGTAGGTATTTTTGGATAGAAGAAGGGGTCCAAATTCGTAGTATTTGTGTTCAGTACTGTTTGGAAATTTATCGTGGAAAGACTTAGCCCCCGGCACAATGTCTAAAACTTGTTCAACTGTATTATGAATGTGTTTCGTGCGCTTCGGACAACTTATGGTCCACGCATAATCGGCCTTTGAGCCGACCATCACAAAATTTAAGCTCCAATGTTCATTATTGGATAATCCTTGACCAAATGGGCCACATCCAGCACGTAGTGCAGAAAATATAGCGGCAGTAGCTGCGAGTGTACGCGATGATCCTGACAAAACGATTTGGCGCTCGGAAATTGGAGGTTAAGAACAGACCATGTTAGGCGCAGTAAAACCAACTTTTGAAAGGGATAATCTTTACTAATTAATGTAAAATATAATTTTTCCGTATGATAATAAATATTCCTTAATAAAGTAAAATTCCTTATTTTTTTTTTATTAAAAAAAAGTACCTCCAAATAAATCACCAATTTCCTTTTATTAAAGGCAATTTAATTGCTTTTCAGAAAACCCCAAATACTTGAATTTTTGGTTTAATACTTTTTAAAAAATCAGAAAAAGATAGATAGGGAATGTCCACAAATTACGTGACGCATTTAAGGGGGGAAGTCAAGTTGAATCTCACTGTAGGGGGAGGGGTCTATGCAAATATTACGTAAGTTTTGAAATTTCAAGAGATATGGATAGGTCCCACTTTTTGGATTAAAGGACCTTTTTTCTGCAAAATTTTTTTAACGACAAAATCAAAATATCAGTTTAAAAAATGGTGCTTTTGACATGTAGAAATGTCACGTGAGATTAAGGGACGGGGATGGGGGTTAATGCAAATCTTACTAAATCTCACCACAGGGGATAGGAGTCAAGAAATATTTAAAAAAACACCATTACGTAATTTATGGACGTTCCATTAGCTATTTAAAGAAACAAAATAAAAACATAATAATTTTAAAAAATACTTTAGTTTATAGGTTTTCCTTATTTAAGGTATTATACACCGTATTTTTTAACCGATTCTTTATGTAAGAAAACCCTGTGGAAAGTTAATACAACTTGATTAAAAACAAGCATAACACAACAAGAGTATACTCCTAAAAAAAGTTTAGGTATTTTCGCATTTTCCATAGAATGTGAAATATTAAAGGGGGTAAGTTTCTCAAATAGACACACCATGTGCACATAAATTAGTTTAACCATTAAATAATAATAGTTTAAATAGGATGATTTATAAACATAGCTGTTAAGTAACGCAAAAAAATGTTACTTTAAGTGACCAGTTACCAAAAGTTACGAGTTAGTGACTAACTTTGTTACTTTTTAGATTGAGCAAAAAGTAACTGTAACATCGTTACTTTTAAAAAGTAACTATTAATAGTTATTTTTTTGCATTAAAAGTAATGCGTTACATAGATAAGGGAAATATTTTTTTGTTTTTATTAAATTTTTATTATACCATCCGTGGCTTTAGTAATTTAAATTATATTCTAAGTATCATGCAATGTTTTGCCAGATAGGAAGGACTGGGAGGTAGGCCTCCTTTAAAGCCGATCTTATCTGGTATACAGAGGACGAAAATAAACATCGGTCTCGGACAACACCCTACGGTGTTCCAGGCGGAAATTGTAACTATAGAACAATGTGCTAGGAAATCATCAGAAGGGAGCTATGAGGATAAAATCCTAGTAATTTATTCGGACAGCCAGGCAGCCATCAGGGTGATCAGTTCATGCAAGATCAGCTCTAAGCGGGTGCATCACTGCGTAACCGCCATAAAAAGGTGGGTGCGTCTAACAAGCCAATTATTGCCTGGGTACCAGCCATGAGGGTCGCCAGGGCAATGATGGAAGCCGATAAACTGACAAAGAAGGGGCTGGCA
This sequence comes from Listronotus bonariensis, assembly GCA_014170235.1. NCBI lineage: Eukaryota > Metazoa > Arthropoda > Insecta > Coleoptera > Curculionidae > Listronotus > Listronotus bonariensis. The sequence continues at coordinate 23,686 of JACEGR010006717.1, forward strand.
GGGAAATGGTAGGCCTCGAGCTCTACTGTAGTATTCCGTCATGCCAAGTAAGGTCATCTATTGGATCATGGATCATGAGGGAATCCGAAGACTGGTGGTTAAAAATACCAGGACAGCGTCAGGTAAAAAAATTCATAAAGGCATACTCGCCAAAATTTACGAAAGACCATCTGAATTACAACAGGAAGACAGTAAGAATTATAGTGGGTTAACTAACAGGTCATTGCAGACTGAATAAACACCTGACAACAAGAGGCTCGGCAGAAGAAAACCTCTGCAGGTTTTACCAGAAAGAATAAGAAAACGCAGAACACATATGGTGCTACTGGGAAGCCCTTTGTCCTCTGCGGTCTGCAAAGGCTGGGTGAGGAAAACCTAAAGCAGCAACATTTACCAAGGAGCCAGTTTTAAGCTTGTAGAGTCTACTTAAAAGGACCGGCTTGGATATTGTGCTCTAACATAGGGATGAAGGATACACAACAAACCTGAGCAGGTTGCAGTGTTAGAGGATTACAATCCACCCAGGCTAAACTAATCTAATCTAATCTAATCATGCAATGTTCGTGAAACCCATGGAATTATCAACAACTATTCATGACTGTTCAAACTTTTTTTTACAGTTCGACCCCCATCCCCCATGGAAAACTTATAAATCAGTCCGTGGCTCTGTTTATAAATTACATTTTGCATACCCTACTTATTGAAAACGAAGCCCTTTCCAAAATTTAAATAAATCCTTTCCTTGTCCCTTAGGAGACAAGAGCTGAAGTAACTATAATATTATTGATTAAATTACAAATTCCATAACTTATTCTTAGTTTCTATGAGAAATGCTTTATGGACAAAGTTGGTGTATAGGGAGTAAACTAAGTTAGAAAGAACAAATAGCATAACTTATAAAACTTATTTGGTAAGAGGATTAAAGGTTATAGAAAAGACACACTAGGGATTTTCCGCCTATGCAGCTCGAGTCGATTTACTTATCGATGTTAAGTGTGAATTTTTTGATGTTTATCAATAATTAGATAATATACGATAGTATACATAGTGCAAAACTACTTAAAACGACCTATTTTCGTATATTCAGGATTGGTATCTGAAACCACCCCGAGTGCAGTATCTCGAGCGGTACCGACTTGACAAAAATGAATGCACATCATTTGCGGAAGCCCAATGCTTGAACTGCCTCCCATCACTTTTAAATGGTGCTAGTAGATAGAGATAAAAACTAACTGTTTACTTTTACTTGCACTTACGATTCTGTAACATATAAAGGGACAAATCTGTCTTCCGTGAAGATATGTATTAGTCCAGTCAAATATGTGTATATTTTTTTCTTTTTTTTATCTTTAGACAAACCACGAAGACTAAAAGCCTAAATACTAACGTACCGTGGATGTCTTAAGCGAGGTAAGAGGGAGTTTGTTGACACGGGACTTAAATACTTGAAGATTTGGAGGGGAAGGAAAGACCTCCGCGGGCAGCAGGTTCCACATTCTAGAAACTTTAGGGATAAAAGAACGAACAAAGTGGAAGTTCGGAGCCTGTCCAGTTGGACCGTATAGGGATGCATACGCGCGGAACCACGAGTTTCTCTGTTGGGAACCGTGAGTGGAGGAACTATACTGGACAATTCTTCAGAGCAGAAGCCATGGAAGTACCTATAAAAAGCGATAGATCCCCCACAGCCCGACGATGGGCAAGAGAGGGAAGCCTTTCTGTAAGTGAAGGATCATTAATGAGACGAATAGCTCTTCTTTGAATAGAATTCAGAATGCTTAGGGTTGTGGGGAAGCCATGCCCCAGATATGAGAACAATACTTCAAGGGAGGTCGGATTTGGGACACATATGAAATGTATAAATTGGAAGGGGAAAAATACTTTTTGTCTCGAAAGAGAAATCCAAGCTTTCTTGAAGCTGCCGTGGCTATAGATACAATGTGTTTATGCCAGTTAAATTTACTTTCAAATTTGACGCCCACAAGATTGAAGGTGTCTTTGCTCTGTAAAACTTGGCCGCTCATAAGTAGAGGATGAGTATTTGGTGACTCTTTTCGCGACAAGGAACATGATTGTGTTTTGGATGCATTAAAGTGGACGAGATTTTTGGCGCCCCAATCCAATATTAAATTAAGATCCTGCGAAAGAGATATCTGCATCGCTTTCTGCGTTTGTTTTCCAAATCAGGTTTAGTGATGGGTTTAGGAACCTGAAAACTGGAGTGAAGGGTACTATCGTCGGCGAAACTATGAATGGAATTAGTTGTGGACGAGAGAAGGTCGTTGATGTGAAGAAGAAATAATGTTGGTGCCAGAACTGAGCCCTGAGGCACTCTTGCATTAACTTGGTGAAAGCTTGAAGAATGGCCATCCACAATAACTGATATACGTCGATCAGATAGATAACTAGAGAGCCAAGTACAGAGTTTAGTTGAAAGACCATAGGAGGGAAGTTTATTAAGAAGAGTATGTGTATATTGGCACTCACTTTTCTTGCAATCCTAATTTTAACCGAGCAGTATTCGCGAATTTTCATACATGTCCTTCGCTAGCCACGGTGTTCTATAAAGAAACACTACAATTGATCGGCCATCGACGTTTTGATAATAAAAGTAAATAATTAATACTTTTTCTTTTTAACTTTCCGAATCGCGCATATTTGCTTCTTTCTTTGACAAAAGCACATCATTTACGGTAGCCCAATGCTCAAACAGCCCTTCATAACTTTTTAAAATGGCGCTAGTACATAGAAATAAAAACTAAGTGTTCACTTTTACTTGCACTCACAATGCTGTAACATATAAAGAGACAAAGCTGTCTTTGGTGAAGATGTGTATTAGTCCAGTCAAATATATGTGAAATAAATTACCGGCCTAGTTAATTTTTTCGTAATTACTTTTCTTTTACTTGTTTTAGAAAAAAGTGCAGTTTCTACGTAAAAAATTGTGCTAATTATTATTATTTTTAATTTTAAACATATTTTTCCCAGCTTTAACTTCGCCCCTGTACAAGATACAAAAACAATCTTAAAATAAGAAATGTTTATTTAAAAATACTTTTACAGTGCCAGTTAATAAACAAGGTGTCTTAAAAACAGAAAAGAAGTCGGGTTTTTTAAAATGATGTATTTAAACAAATTTTGACAACATATTAAATTCTACATTAAAAATGGATAACACACTACACGTAAATTATTGCTGGCTTTTAAGATATCAAAATAATGCTGATATGCTTATGAACGATTAGAACATGAAAAAATAATATTTTGGTTTCAATTACTTTTAGATAATTCTGTTCACTGTCAGAGTGACCAATAATATAATATCATGTAATTAATTACCTTCCATTGTAAGAGCTACTAATAAGCAAATTAGCTATTTAGTTTACTAAAGATATATATTTACTTTCGTAACCTAAAAATCAGAACTATGCAACCATAATTGATGTATTGCTGTTTTTTAGTGCAATATAGTAAATATGTGTTTAAAATAAACAAAATTGCTGACAAACCTATAAGTAGTTTTTACAATAAAAGGTAATTTATTAGATGGTAATATATTATTTCTCATTCTGACAGTAATTGTAATTGATTGTATTTTATTATGTATTAATAAAATAATATGATTTTTAACGTTTTATTTTTTAATAGAATCTTTAAAGAAAAGATACGTTATTAGGTAAGACTGCCCAGCGAAAATTGCTGTGTAAATAATTAATATTTTGTTAGAAATAACAACACTGTAATTTATTTATAATATTTTAATAAAAATGTGATTAAAATATATTTTTTTATCTTATGTTCATAATTTTATTATACATATAAAAGAATGGTAATTTTATGGACTTATAATAAATATTAAATATCAAGAAGTGATATGGCTACTTTATTTTAAAAAGTTTTAGAGATATTATTTTACTAGTCGACCCGTGACCACTTCGTTGGGCGTTAAATATATTTTTCTCTAAACTTTTGTTCAATCATAATAAAATATAGCCTATAACACTCCTGAGTAGTGTTGCTTTCTGATTGTGAAAGAATATATATGATCGGTTCAGTATTTCAGAAAATTGGCCCTTACAAACAATCAAAGTTACAAAGTTTACCTCTTTATAATATTAGTAAGATTGGCACTTATTACTTATACAATATTCAAATAGCTTAGGTGGGCGAGGCTTTCCAGACCTCCCCAACACAAAGAAGGTTATTTTGCATGTTTAATAATTCTACTTCAAAATGGTTTTCTAATATTTTAAAATATATTGATTAATAATCTAAAGTAAAGCATTATGCACCAAAATTTATGATTAAATTAAATAACAATATTAATAATGTTGCCCCATGTTTCCAATAATCTAGCAATATGGCTTAGTTAATTTTTTATGTTTAGTGGTCACATAAATTTACTATAAAATACGTACTAAATATTTAGGCATATATTTTATGTACTAACTACCACAAATTAATAAAATATTTAAATAGTTGCTAAAGTATTAAACCATTGAAAAATTTATTAGGTCTAAATGTAATATAAAATAAATTTTATAAATTTTTATTTATTTATTTCTATTATGAATGTATGACTATTCAAATGTGTGTTAAATTTTAATTTAATTTCATGCATTATGATATAGGCAGTAAACCTAGTGCCATAGATAAAATGGAGATTATATCTACTATTTTTTTCATTTGAATAGCCATATTTCCAAAACTATTTAACATATTAAATGTGGTGTTTTCTTAAAGATCTTTAAAATATCTTTTTAATAATAATATAATTTACAAGATGTTAAGGGTGTTTTATTTTAAACATGTTATTTTATCATCAAAACCTAATGATGGACATATTTTCGAAACTATAAAAATTGGATATATCACTGTGGTATTTTTAAAGGTTTTGAAAGGTATATTAAATGATGATTAAATATACTACAGGGTGTTCTAATAAAAAAAAGTATGTTTCTGTTTAATTTAAGGCTAAACGACCTAGGGAGGTATTGCTCAATTTTAAGAAGGTAACCGCCGTCCGGCGGTTTTTATATCTACGTATATAAAAACCACCGAAAATTTTAATTTATTTGTCATTACCGACTGGTTTTAAATATTTTCTCGATAGAAACCGCCGTCCGGCGGTTTTGCCTAAAATAACTATTGAAAACCGCCAAATAATAGATAAAGTTTTACCTTATTAATTATTTGTTTTATCGTTAAATATTATCTTTATTATTGATCAACAAACAAAAACTAAACTGGGAGACACGTTTGACACCTACGAAGATTTTGTCGAAGCTCTTCATAAGTTAAAAAATATGTATGTACGTCTTTTTTAGGAAAAAAACCATAAGTATTTTAGCGGCAAGAAAATAAACTGATCGTATCATAGAACTAAAACTTAAAGTATTAATTAAAGTATGCATGTATTAAGGGTGAAAATTTTTTTAAGATACCTAATAAATTCTTAAACACGGTTTATTTCTTTTAAGCATATTATAAAGGTTTATTCAATTTCTCCTATAGCTCCAGGGTTACGTGTGTTGACCCGTAAGCGACAGGTCAGAGTTCGAATTCCGGATAGATAAATAACTTTTATTTTTTTTCTTTTTTATTTTTTATTGTTTTTATTTTTATTATTCATCATATTTTAAGACAAATAATTTTTCACTTTTTAGAAATATTAAGTTATATCTAATTGCTGACTTTGAAAGCTGAGTATGACCTCCTAATAAGTAATTTCTTTCGCCTTTCCTGTCTGACTATATTTTTTAAAGTGTTTTTAGTGTTGTAAATTATTGAGTCCATGTGACGAGATATTTTTATAATGTGTCTTTTTTAATTATAGGCCCTTGATAAAGTAGCAATCCAGCCACAAAACGTTGGGATAAATACAATAGTGGTTTAATTTGCCCGTCCCCATCCCACTATACTACCCCAATTTGTTTTTTTAAAGGGTGCTATAAACTAAACTGCAATATTAAACAATAAAACCACAAAAACCAAACGTTTGCTGCACGCAAAATAAATAATTATAATGATTAGATTAACTCTAACTATTTTTCGAGCGGTTTTAAATAGTTTTCATACGTAAAGACGCCTGACGGCGGCTTCTATTGATAAAATAGGTAAATACGGTAATAACAAATTATTTATAATTTTCGGCAATTTTCATACGCGTAAATAGATAAAACCGCCGCGCCTGTCGGCGGTTTCCTTCTTATAATTAAGCAAAACCGCCGGCGGTCGTTTAGCCAGTGCCTTAATTTAAAAACCCGATTGTTAATTGTTTTTTCGTATCTTTTATCTTAAAAAAGTGGTAAAAATACTACTAGTTAGCTAATTTAAACCGTGTCGTATTTTAAGTAATAAAAAGTTACCTATGACGAAACACTTAATTTGGGCGACCCTGAATATTTATAATGTTAGTATTGCTAATTGTAATAATAAATAATAATGTGTTATTTGTTTTAGAATATCTCCCAAAATAAAATCAAACAAAAATTTAAACTGTTCGCAAAATATTGTTTCTTTTTTGGATAATTTTAAAACGTTTGCAATTTTTAAAATTATAAACATAATATTGTTAAGCATAAAAATGGATAACTTTGCCCTAGTTTAACTCACCCTGTATCTCTTGTAGTCTCCAGATCCTAATCTAATGGTGCCCTTAAATTTGTAACACTCTGTATACAAGATTTTTTAAATAAGAAACCAAACCTTACTAGAAATTACTTTTTGTGTTCACTAAAAAAATGACATCTCCCATTTATTTTTAATTAAATTTTTATGTTATCTTTTAAAAAATATTCTTTAATATTTAGATTAAAAAATTAATAATGTCCCAAGCTAATTTTTTTAAGACACGATATATATATAGTTAAACATAAAAATTTAATAAAACCTGCCTTGATTTTTAATTAACGCCAGTATTCAAGCTTTTTAAATTAAACTCTACTAAAAAATATTATAAAACTGGGTGAATTTAAAACTGGGAGCTTATTAAAACGAACATATTAAATCCTTTATCATCGTTAAAAAATAATGTTTAGTCTTACTCTTGAGATATCTTGCAATTTTTTTTAATTTAAATTTTATTTCTGCCCATTTGGACTATAAAGTTTTTTATCTTTATGACAGCTCACGATTGCTTATGCTTAAATACTAGATTTTCTGGATGTTGGATTATTAGATGTTTAACTTATTGTTTCCCCTATTTTGTAAACGTTGTCCAAGTACTGAAATATGCAGTGTTTGCATTTCACAGCACCTTTTAAACAACGCGGTAGTGCCACCATGGACGTTATATGGTAAGAGCTCGTAAGAGACAGACCTTTGCTATTTTGTAAATGCTTAAAGGTTGTCAGTGCATGCTTCTATCATAGATCGAAGCGATTATATAGTATCAAGTTTGACTTATAGTGGCTTTGGCAGGTTCAAGGTATTAAAGGTTAATTAGTTTAAACTAAACTTTATCGATTTTGTAAAAGCTAAATTTTATACAGGGTGTTTCAGAACTATGGGATCAAACATTAAGGTGTGATTCCTTATATTATTTTATGAAGAAAAGTTCCTATAATCATATGTCCAGAGTTGCTTCCTTACTAAGATACAGGGCGTTAAAATTTAAGAAAAAGAACAGTTTTTTTCTAAATATTTTTAATATGCTTAGGCCGATTTGGATAATAAAATTCAATTCAATTAAATTTTAACGACCTGTATCTTAGTAAGGAAGGAACTCTGGACGTATGATTATAGGAACTTTTCTTCATAAAATAGCATAGGAAATCACTCCTTACGTTTGATCCCATGGTTCTGAAACACCCTGTATACATATGTTACTTGGTATCTATTAGCAGATATTTTCTCAGTCACTGGACAGTTTTAATAGTTCCAACCCCTTGGCGGATAAACATTTTAGGATGGCCCAAGGATCCGAAAAGATCAATATTTCTGGTATTTAACAAGATATGAGAAAAAGTTTGATACGACAGTTGTAGGGTTTTGAAATACGCATATCCTAAAAATATTTTAATGTATACAGAGTGCTTTAAAAAACAATTTAAAAAAATCCTTACAGCAATAACTTTTTATTGGTACACTCTGTATACATCGAAATTTTTCAGAAGATGCCTAATTGAGAACCCTACAACTAATGTTTTATACTTTTTGTCATATCTTGTTAAATAACAGAAATATTGGACTTTCTCGGACCATTGGACCACCCCAAAATGTTTGTTACCTGGTACCTGCCAAAGCCACTATAAGTCAAACTTCATAGTCTACCATCGCTTCTACTTATGTTGGAAGCATGTACTAACAAACATTTAGCTTTTACAAAATAACTTTCTGCCGCTCACAGGCTCTTGGACTATTATTTAAAATATCTACAATCTAAAAATGTCTTCCCTGCTCGAGATCAAAGCCTTTGTATACTGCACTACCACAGAGACGTGCAACTAATAGATTTTTTTTTAATTTAAAATTAGTCAAAAATTCGCTTTTTTAGGAATATTGAAATTTAGCTAAATTTACCTTAATAAAAAGTTGATATTAACTAAGATATGGGATGTCAAAGTTAAAAAAATATAGGTTTTTAATTTATTTCTATAATATTTGATATGTCTTAAATATTGTCATAAAACTCGGTAACTAGGAGTTTTTTGGCATAAGCTATTTATATCTAATTTTAATTTTTATGTGTTAACTAAAATACACCAACACTACTATGAATTTTTCCAAAACGTCACAACTTTTTTGTGCTAATAATTTAAATGAACATTTGTAAGAAGGTAAGTTTAGTTAAATTGCAATATTTTACCTTCCACAATTCTACAGAGCAAATTTTGATCTATTCCTTAGGATCACCTTGTATTGTTAAAATGAGCTGTGATATCATAAAACACCATATTGTGAAATTAGTTAAATAGTGCAAAGATTAATTTTTAATAAGATGGTTAGTCCATAAATATTTAAATATGGCCATCTAATAAATACATGATAATAATTAAACAAAGCATATTATTTTGTAAATATTAAAACCAAATTAATAAAATTAATAAAATCCGACTTACAGTATTTATATAGTTAATATATTATAATAAATAATTCCACGCTAAAATAAACCAAATACTTACTACAGGACACCACTTTGAATTTCTCTAAAACGTATCAACATTTTTATGCCAATATTTAAAAAAAAATTAATATATTTTGACGCCCTGTATCTCAGTTAATATTTACTTTTCTACTGAGGAGTTAGTTTAGTTAAATCAAAATATTTAAACTTTTTTTATTCTCTAGTTAAATTTTGCCCAATCATTTAAGGACTAACGCTTTACTGGTAAAATAGGCTGTGTGTCATAAAAAATATATTATAAAGTGCAAAGAACGGTTTTCGTAAGAGGGTTTAGGGATCTTACTTTTAAATTATTAACTTTAAGCTATTTTTTAAACAAGAATAGTGAGTATGAGAGGTTTAAACTTATTTATTTTTATATTACAATTAAAAAGTTCTTTTTTTTTTGCTGTATAAACATGCCTCATTTAATATGTCTTTAATCTTTATGAGAATAGTTGCCATTTTAAATGTAAAGATTAATTTTTACATTTTTATTAGATAGGTATCACTATAGCTGTAGGTGTAAGGGGTATTTTTGTAAAAAACAACTTTGTAATAAAACATGACATTCTTTTAATTGCCGATATAATATACAGGATATTTGTTAAGTCCCGCTTTTTGTCCTACCCTCTATATTTCAAAGATACCAAAAACCTGATTACTTATTTGAAAATTACAAAACCGACTTAACAAACTTAAATTTTGTCAATTTTTTATTATTATAAAAAAATAAAAAGTTTATAAGAGAAACAATTGTAACGTTAAATTATTCCACAGGGTGTTCAAAAATTTGGGGCCAAAATGCAACATTTGGCTCTTCCCTGTAAAACACCTAATCGTACCAAAATTTGTGCAATTCATTTGCATTCCATTCTAATGGAAAAAGCTGCCACTGGACGTAAATATAATTGAAATCGGTCAAAAGGTATACCGGGTGATAACGAAATTACTATTCAGCAATTTATTTTTTCAGTGCAACCGTATAGTTTTTAAATTTAAGGCCGTTATATTGTATCTCTAGATGCCAATTTTAGATATAAGAGCATCTGTGTATTACTTCCGGTTTAACCGAAAGTAATATAAGCTATAATATTTTAAATGAAACACCCTGTGTATATTTTTAGGATTTAAATTCTACATATCATATCATTCCTGATATAAAACCTTTAATATATTCATAACCTAACTCTTTTGGTTTTGAAGAAAATGGCAGTTGAAAATGTCCAAACGACAGCACATTATGCAATTTTATGGGAAAACAAATGAACATAAGAAACATTTAAAATCCTTAAAATAGTTCCTTTAAAAGACTCTATCTTTTGAGACCATTATAATACTACTTCCGGTTTAGCCGGAAGTGCTGTACAATTGAACTTCCAAGTATGATATTTGAAGAATTTTAATGGAACACCCTATATATTTTTATGATTAAAATTCTTTAAGCTATTCCTGATATAAAACCTTTGATATACCCATAACCTATCTTTTTAGGTTTTAGAGAAAACGGAGTTTTAAAAGGTCTGAACGACCTCACAATAAGCAGGTACATGGATATTGTGTCGTCGTCTGGACCTTTTCAAACGCAGTTTTCTCTAAAACTAAAAATGATAGGTTATGGAGTATTATATATTTTATATTAGGAATAACTAAAAAATTTAAATCTTAAAAAAATATAAAGGGAATATTCTATTAAAATTACCAGGGTTATCATACTTAGAATTTCAAAATTTTACAGCACTTTAGTAAACAGGAAGTAATTTAATAGTGGTCTTTAAGAGCAGAGTCTTTTAAAAGAACTATATTTAGCATTTTAAATTTTTGTTATGTTCATTTGTTTTCCATAAAACACATATTGTGCTGTCCTTTTAGGCATATTGAAGCGCCATTTTTCTCCCAAAACCAAAAAGTTGGTTATGAATATATAAAAGATTTTATATCTGGAATGACCTGAAAATTCAAATCTAAAAATATACCAGGATGTTTCATTTAAAAATATAAAAGTTAATATCACTTTCGGTTAAACCGAAGTAGTACATAGATGCTATTATATCTAAAATTGGCATCCAATGATAATGATATAACGTCCCTAGAAGCCAAAAACTATAGATATACTGAAGAGAAATAAATTGCTGATAATATTCGTTGTCACCGGTATAGACTAATTTTAACAAAATTTTCTTTGTCCGTTTTTTTTCGTCCAGGAGTTTATTAAAATATTGCTGTTCATTTTATTACAGGATATTGTTTAAACAAAGCATATTATTTGTAATTTAATTATTAAAACCAAATTAATAAAATACAATTTACACGTGTTTGGCTAGTTATTAATCTATAATGAATAATCCTGCGCTTCAACAAACCAAATACTAACTACAAATGCTTTTAAAAGCCCATAAAATATATGATATATGGGAATATCGGTAATAAGCTCGATTCATTATTCATACCAAGGACAATAAATGTCACAAACGATCCTGCACAAGCAAGTGGTTATGTGGATATTGCAACTTGTTTTTTTTTTAAGAGATTCGTACATAATTTTCGATTAAATTATTAATATTTTTAAGTTATTTCATAAAAATTAGAAGGAGTTTAAAAATGATAGTTCTTTTGGATATAACACAATTAAAGATATATTCTGTATTGGTTTGGCGGATTCATCTAATAGATGTTATTTGTTCGGGTATACGCCAATTCCAGTATTAAAGCCCGAAAACTCCATTTTTTTAAAATAAGGAACTAAAAAAAAACTAAAAGTCAGACGTTTCGGTGACAAGTCTGCCACCGTTGTCAAGATAAAAATTAAATAAAAATAAAAATTTGAACAATTAACTAATATTTAGGTTTTAAATTTATAAAATTTGTCAAATTTTAAAGAATAATGTTAAGCATACAAATGCGCAACTTTACCTCAATTTACCCAACCCTGTACTCTTACCGTTTCCGAGATCTAATGGTGTTTCTAGAATTTGTCACAGCCTGTAACGCTAATTTTCGGTAAAATACAAAATTAAAAAAAAACATACGAGCACCTATACAAGTATTTATGGAAAGCACAAAGAAGGCATAATAAATATACTTAAGGACAAAATAATCGAATAATTATTGTTATCGCTATTATTGGAGCCCAATTATTATTATTTTAAATTTTTAAGCTAAACAGTAAGCTCATATACTGTATAAGCAATAGTTAATGGTATATCGGCCAATAATGCAATAACAAAACAAGCACTATTAGTCACCCATGTTTACCAGCCGGTATTCGTGCTAGGCTCTTTCTTTTCACGCGTTGTCTATCGAATAATTGGTTGGCTGATTCTGATATAAGCTAATGGTATTCATCTAGTAGGCGAATATGATATTTTGTTTTAAATGACTTGACTCAGCAGATCTTGTTTCTTAAAAAAGTAATACCGAACATATTTAAAACAATTAATAGTTTTGTCCATGAGCTTATAAATAAAAATTTAGAGGATGATCCATATAAAAAAACACAGGTTGAGTTAGTTCTGGTTAGGCAAAATCTGAAAATCACCCTGTAGCACCGAGATGGATCGCATTAGCCATGAACTGTTTTCACTACAGTTGTTTTTCTTTTTCTTTTTTTTAATATTCTTTGCGGTTTTCAGAAACACCATGTAATACCATAGAAAATAAAATATCCCATGTACATGCTAATAAGAAAGTTCAAAGAAACAATAGCTTTTCACTTTACACATAGTGTTTGTACTTGTTAAGAGGCTTGCCTTTTGAGGATTTGAAATTCCTGAGACATCTCAGAAATAGGCAATGGTATTTGCTACGGACTAACCAAAACCATTGTCTATGTTAAATCAAAATACACGTGCACACCTATATTGTCACTTGTAATACCACTAGTGCTAAATTTATTTCAGATTTTCAAGACCTGAATATATTGAAATTATCTTAAAATATTCGTAGTCGAGAAAAAATTTCCAGAATAATTTAAGCACATATGGTATTCAGTAAGAAAATTTCACACCAAGTTTGTGTTAAATAATATTCTTTTCAGTTAATATTTGTAACTTTGACACGAACTTTAAAATTTTCACTATAAAATAAATATTTTCATTTTACCAATTGTAGTTGCAAATATATGTAATTTTAGAGCTTATCATTGTTTATTCTTTTATGTTTTATATCTATATATTACTACAGTTGGTAAAAATAGTTTATTTTATTTTTTTTCAGACCTATACCACTTTGCTCTCGTTTGCTCTTCACTTATGTCTAGTACTTCAGTCTTATAATTTTATTTTACTAACTGTAGTTGTATAAAATTGTCCATTTACATTATTTTATATTATGTTATGTCTGAAATACTACTAACTGGTACAAAATAACATTTTCTTTAATTATGTATGTAGATGAAGCCAGACATGACGTTAAAACAAATTCAATGATTGTAATAAAAAATTTCACTGTAATTCGCGCAGGGTACCCCGGAGCAGAGAAGAAAAAAATGTCCGATAAATGCTTGTGTTGTCATGGTAATGCAACCAAAACTACAGATTAAATTGTTCAAAAACACAGTGGTGTGGGAATTTTCTTATAAATATAAATACCGCTTCTGGAAATTTTGAAAATATTGAGGTGTGTGTATTTATAAACTATCGTTTTAGTATGATTTAAACAAATGGGGTTTATTAGTTTATTTTATATAGGTTGCAGAGTAGGCAAAGCTTATTTGATATTGGGGCAACTAAATTAGGAATCAAGAGCCCTTGAGCGCCAGACTTTCGTTATTCCAACATAGGTAGAAGTAATGGTAGACTATAAAGGTTTTAATCCTATAGTGGCTTTGGCAGGTACCAGGTAACAAAGCTTATTTAATTGAAACTTATCTTTCGTCATTTTGTAAAATCTAAATTTTATATTAGTGACTTGGGGCACCCATTAGAAGATATTTGCTTAGTCGTCAGACAGTTTTAACAGTTTCGACCCCTTGATAAACAAACATTTTGGGGTGTTCCAATGGTTCGTGGAAGTCCAATATTTCTGTTATATAACAAAACATAAAAAAAGAAAGTTATTTGGTTTTTAAAAAGGCATCTTTCAAAAATATTACTATATTATATATGTTTACAGAGTGTCCCAAAACAAAGTTTTAGCCGTGAAGTCCGTTAAAAAAAAATACTTTTGAGACTACTCTGTATACAATCAATATTATTCTTAGGACATGCCTATTTGAAAACCTTACAACTGTTGTAAACAAGACTTTTATCGTGTCCTGTTAAATAACAGAAATATATATATACCCAAGGTGTTGAAACTGTCAGAAGTAATGAAATTTAACTCTAAAAAATAAATTTGCAAATTAGGCCTTTGGGTGACGTAACACAACGCCAACTTCTCGGAATGTTTTGACTGATGTTTTTCTGAGAGATAGGATGACCGTCTCCATCATCTTGTCCGTTGCACTCAAAATTGGTTGAAATGGAGACAGAGTCTTGGTGCGTTTTTATTGTAATACTTAGTAGCCATTATTGTGTTTTGCCACAGGCAAAAATTGTTCGTAATCTTCGCCCGATTAGTAGGGATGACAAGGGGCTGGTAAATCTTGTTTAGAAGTAATATTATAACTCAGCACTTCTAATAATGGATCGCTGCCCTCTTTCAAAGCTTTGGTAACTATGTCTTTTACCGTTTCTACAGCAATTCCTGCTTGACCATTTGACTCCTGCATAAGTCAGACTTGAAGTTGTTAGTTTAATATTATACTTAGCAGTAAAATTCTGGAACTCACAGGAGTTAAAAAGTGAAACATTATCAGACATTATTTCTTCTGGTAGGCCATGAATAACAAAAACATTTTTAAGGCCGAAATTATACTTTCTCCTGTTTTACTTGTTCATCTTGTTGACAATCACAAACTTGCTAAAGAGGTCAACTATAATAAGGAAAAATTGAAGAACCAAATTGTTTCAAACCTATTGCAATTTTTTCCAAAGGAAGATTTGGTGGTTTATCAGACTGCAGTGGTTCTTTGGTGTTAGTTTTATTCAGATAGACGCTGTCAAAAATTATTATTTAGTGGGTCTTTGACTTTATTATCACCTACTTGTTTATTTTTTGCCTGGACCATATTTAAGAATATTTAGCTCGGTTACTGAAGATAAGCCCGAAATAGATGGATTAGCATCATTACTTTTTAAAACATAAAATAACAAAAATTTTATTTAGCCTTGAAAATTACACTTCAGTTTAATCTGTCCAATTGTCTCTATATAGTGTCCGGAATATGAAAAAATATTTGTTTTAGTTTTACTTATTCTGGATTTCATATGCAAAGTTTTTTAAATCAAAATAATTTAAAATGTTTACATGACTACCTGTATCAATTTAAAATATTATTTTACAATCTTGCACATAAACAGTTTCGAACCATTGACTGTTACTGATGTTTCTTCAGGAACCACCGTTAAAACTGTCCACACAATACTGCAAAAACTACAACCGTCATTATTAGTATATTTCTTTCATTAAAACAGTTTGAGGTCTCGGAATAGCTACTTCCAGTGTCCTTGTCATTATTAATTTTATTAACATTCTTATTTGAACGACAATATCATCGGTAGTGTCCCTTTCTATTGCAATAATTGCAAAAACGATTAAAAGCTGGGCACTTTCCTGGTGAGTGGGATAATCCACAATTCTTTACAGAAGCTACCTTTGCAGTTATAGTAAGGCTTAATAAGATCATCATAAACGAAACTTCTGGTTCCATCAAAGTCAACTTCTTCACACTATTTTTATAAGTCAGTTAGGGTTTCGATATCATGTATCTGAAATTAAAGTTGCCTCATTACGTTAACCAAAATGTCACTTTTGAACTCCAGAAAAATAGTTTTAATTTGCAATTTTTTTTTGCAGGTTTAATACTGTAATGACAACTACCGTTACGATATACAGTACATCACATGAAACAAGTATAATACATAACAATAACTTTAAAAGTTTTAAAGTAGAATTTTATTACCTGTTTTATGGACACAGAAAGTAAAGTAATATAAGTTCAAATGTGTGTTCATATATTTAACTACCGGAGAGTTCATTACAAAATGTTAATATAGTTTATATTCATACATACAGTGTGTCTACGTTTTACGTTTACGTTTACGAAAAACAGTTATTCTTTATAAAAAAGGTTTGCATGATCCAAAACCCTAACTACAATCATTAGATCTCAAATTGTTTTAGTTATCGACGAGACTTAGCCAAAATGTAATTTTTGCTCAAGAGAAATAAAGACAGGGTGGCTCGAATTCGACGCTCATCATTGGGATTTTGGAAACTGTAAGAGATGCAGGATCGGTTAAATGGAGACAAAGTTGCGCAATTTGATGCTCAATAAACTGCCGTTTTGCGTTTTAAAAAATTCCGAGTACTTCCGAAGATATTCGAAAAACCGGAATTTTCAATTTTGGTTTCTATTGTTTCCTGGCTATATTTGTTAAGATAATTTAAAAATGAAAAACACGTTTTTATGGCCACTTTTTCTGCTCTATAATTCCAGTGTGATTAAATATTGAATCTGACGTTTCGGCTTCTGGCGACCATCATCAACTTAATTTTTTCAAATACGGACCTGATATTTTTTTCAATTTAATTAAATCCTTTCATCCCTATTAAAACACTATATATCGCCACTTTGATATTGGCGACGTTTCGTACAGACAATTCCACACCAGAATATTGCATATTTATTTTTACCATAATACGGCCCTGAACTACATTTTTAGGTAAAAGGTAAAAAAAAGAATAAACCTTTTTACATATTCACCAATGTTTTATTGTAACTCATTGATATCTAACCCATTAGTCACGCATACAACAAAATATGACTAAGCACGATATTTACATAGGAAAATGTTATTAGGCCGAATTGTCGTCATTCCCCTTCTGATCAATGACAAGTGCGCAGAGAAATTTCATTTCATGGAATGATAACGCTGAGACCATCATCAGACAGAAGAGTTCAGGGTCTTCTTAATGCTGAAGAAATCAACAGATTAGAGTAGCCAGCTCAATTTCCCCAGACATGAATGGGCATTGAGAATCTGTGGGATATTTGTTCCAGAGCTATCCACAATCGCAATCCCACCACCTAGAACCGACGAGGAACTTGCAGGTAGCGGCCATGTGAGGAATGGACCCGCATATCGCGGGAATTAATTAATAATTAATGATCATTTCCATGCCCAGGCGTGTAAACTCATTGCTCAGAAGTGAGGAGAGCCCACAGAGCATTAGCTGTATTTTCTTTTGTATTGTCATACAGGTAATTTTTGTTGCAATAATAGTTATTTATTAGATGATGAGTTATATTACATATAAGTCACGCAAGAAAAGTTTAACTCTCGAGCCCGAAGGGCGAGAGGTAATTTTCTTAAGTGACTTATATGTAATAACTCACGTGTCTAATACAAAATTTTATCAACACTTTCGTATAAATCGTTTTTAATATCGAAAATAATTTGAAAACGTCATCCATTATTTGTTACTTGTCATTGTCAACACCAGCAACAAAATTTTGTATTTTTGGAAAGCAAGCTTGTTTGGTTGTAATGCATTTGCTGTTGGTAACTACGGGGTTTTGTTTAGTAAACAACTGTGCAGACAAACATAAAAATGCTTTTGCCGAAATGGAAAATTGTGAAGAGTTCCTGCGGAAATTTTGGAAGGCTGCGGTAGCGACATGCGGTTTTTAATTCCAGAGAAGTCAAAACAACGTACAATAAAGAATTTGAAGATTTTGAGGCATGGAGGAAAAGGCGAGGGAGTTGGTACTATAAATGAAGATGTTATTATGGCTTACTTTCTGTTTTTATCGAAAAAGTTGCTCCCTCATCAATGGACCAAGTATTCAATGATAAAAACGACCTTAAAAGTATATAAGAACGTGGATATAGGGAGGGTATGGAAAGTTGTCATTTATTTAAGAGCAATTCAAGGAAATTTCAACCAAGAAAGGCCAAAAATTCGGAGAGGCAATACTTTGAAAAATTTTTGGCTGAGGCACCTGACATTGAGTATGTCAAAGGAATTGTGAATTTACTTTAGTTTCTGGTATTAAATGTTTATCTGTTCGGATTTTTATAGGTTGCATTGATGACTAGAGATCGCTGATGCATGCCGTTGTGACGAACTAACTCGCTTAAGTATTGAAGATATACTTAGTAGATAAAGGCAGTACATATATGTTTCTATATCTGATACCGGGACAGAACAAATCAGGAAACTTTACAATTTTAAAAGAAGGGATTTTTGGTAAATGTGCTTGAATTATTTAGAAAATATGTGTCCCTAAGGCCAAGAGAACACGCCTCACAAAGATTTTTGTCAACTTTCAAAAAGGCAAATGCACTAGGCAATGCGTGGGAATAAATAAAATTTCGAAAATTCGAGAGTGGTTGCTCATTGTTTGCTGGCTTTACCTGATGAAGTCTTATGATAGTGGTCATATGGCAATGCGGCGTTCTTACAGCGACACTCTCTGGTCAACGCTTTGGGGCCGATTATCACCAACCTTAAACGCCATGGCGGGTGGAAGTCTTCTACCGTGGCAGAAGGATATTTAGAAGATTGCATCTCTAACAAGTTTGAGAGTGCAAGACGAATACAGGGTGGAAGAGCGCACCAAGGCAGAGTACTAGTGCTGAAAGACTTCCTGAAGAACACTCCGCACAATGTAACGTTGTCCAAGATAAATCTAATATAACAATTACTGTTAATATAAAACACGAATAAATTGTAGTATAATATATTAGTTGTTTTATGTTATTTTTAATTGTGAAATGTTGGAAGTAATAAAGAATTAGTATAAGTCACTAGTGAGCTAAAGTCTATAATTCACTAGTAGTAAAGTACCCTTTAGCTCACTAGTGACTTATAGTACACTTTATATCCTCCCAAAATCTGATCAATTATGTAGATATTATATGTAAGTGTTGGATAAAAAGTTATTTATAAATTAACACTGCATTTTATTTTATTTTTTGGTATTTCTTTTATTTTAGCTACATAAATGAACTCAATTTTTTTAAACTAAATTAAATTCCGACATAGACAACACTTGGAATTAGTCCTTTTAAATTTTTTCTAAAGAAATTAAAAGTATGCTAGGGATCCAAGACTTTTGTTTGCCTAAACTGAAGCCTGATAGGGCAAAACGAACTCCGGGTTCGAATTCGAGAGCTCAAAACATAAAAAAATTGGTCCGGTTAAAAGTACTGATCCCTTTTTTTTGGGCCGGTGCACAGACCGGGACACCGGAACACACAAAAAAACAATGTATTTTTACAAAGGCAAAGGTATTCTGTGTATAAATAGAATTGCTACACCCTGTATACATTAATACAAGTAAACCTAACAAAAGTGTATTTTTGTACGACCGGGCGTAAAATAAAATTTTACGCCCCCATTTAGAGCTTAAAATTGCACTTTACGCCCTAGGGCAAAAGTATCAAAATCGCCCGCATTTATAAATGAGGGCTTAAAATTACACTTTTACGCCCTAGGATAAAAAAAGAAAATATAAAGCCTACATTTACAAATTTATAAAACAATAATAAAATTAAATAATGCCCATTTTTTTTTTTTTTTTTTTTTTTTTTGAAAAGTAACAATTTATTTAATTAAAGGAATGTTAAAAATATACTGATTACAATTTGAAACATTAAAAGCTGGTAAATTTTCTCTAACTACCAAGAGAATGCTTGTATAATAATTTCAGTCATTTACAAAAATATTGTTTGCACCTCTGGCGTAAAGCACTTTTTACGCCCACAGCTGATTGTTTGCCTCACGGATCTCGGGCAACAACTTTCAACCGCGGGCCTAAAAGTGTTATTTTACGCCCATGGTACAAAAATAACTATTAAAAGGGAAATCGCGGTGGCTATTTTCATTTGTTGACTCCGGTTTATATAAAAGCACAAAAAATACATTTTTTTATTACGTTACAAAACTTTTACTAGCCATTTGCAAAACTCCAGTTTAAGTAAAGGGAATATTTACTGGCTTTAATTAGACATTTTACCCAAACTCAGTTTATTTTTAATCCCTGCTGGCGAAGTGAAAAGCGGAAAAATATTAAGTTAGTAAAAAATTCTTCTAAGCGGAAAATTTGCTGTTGAAAATGCATATCTTTTCTGTTTAACAAAAGTTATTCAGGCGTGTTTAAATTTTTTTATATATTTTTGGTATTTTTAACAAAAGATGTAAGAACTTAAAAAGGTACTTAAGGTTTAGAGATCAATAGAAAAATTAAACTTTATTTTTTCTTTAAGAAGCTCTAAGCGATAATATAAAGGAGTCAAGTTACGTATCCTTTCTTCTCTTAACACCAAGGAAATCGTCTGGGCTAGATGGAATACCAGCAATCGTTTTAAAAAAATGTGCTCCTGAACTTGCACCTATTTTAACCAGGCTCTTTCGAATTTCTTATGACACGGGTATATTTCCAGACAGCTGGAGAGCTGCACGTGTCCAACCTATTCCCAAGAAAGGATCTAAATCTCTTCCATCCAACTATAGACCCATTTCACTCCTCTCAATGCTTTGTAAAGTAATGGAGAAATCCATTAACTCGCAAATTCTTAGGTACTTAGAAAAACATAAAATTTTTACATGACAGGCAATACGGATTTCGTCACAAGAGATCTACAGCAGATCTTCTTTCCTTCGTTTCACACAACTGGAACAAGTCTCTTGAGTTTCTAGGTGAGTCCCAGATCGTTGCTCTTGATATATCTAAAGCTTTCGACCAAGTCTGGCATGACGCACTTCTTAATAAACTTCCCTCCTACGGTCTTCCAACTAAACTCTGCTCTTGGCTCTCCAGTTATCTTTCTAATCGACGTATATCAGTCATTGTTGATGGCCACTCTTCAAGCTTTCACGAAATTAATGCTGGAGTGCCACAGGGTTCAGTACTAGCACCAACTTTGTTTCTTCTTCACATCAACGACCTTCTTTCTTCCACAACCAATCCCATTCATAGTTATGCTGACGATAGTACCCTTCACTCCACTTTTCAGGTTCCCAAACCAATCTCTCAACCCGACTTGGAAAGCAAACGCAGGGCGATGCAGATATCTCTTTCACAGGATCTCAATTTGATATTGGATTGGGGCGCCAAAAATCTCGTTCAATTTAATGCATCCAAAACACAATCGTGTTCCTTGTCGCGAAAAAAATCATCAAACACTCATCCTTTGCTTATGAGTGGCCAGGTTTTGCAGAGCAGGGGACACATTTAACCTTGTGGGCATCACATTTGAGAATAACCTTAACTGGCATAAACACATTGTATCTATAGCCACCGCGGCTTCAAAAAGCTTGGATTTCTTTTCCGAGCCAAAAAGTATTTTTCTCCTTCCAATTTATACACTTTGTATGTGTCCCAAATTCGACCCTCTCTGGAATATTGTTCTCATGTCTGGGAATGGCATCCCCTACAACCCTCAACATTCTTGATGCCATTCAAAGAAGGGCTGTTCGTCTTATTAATGATCCTTTACTTACTCAAAGACTTCCTTCTCTTGCCCATCGTCGAGCTGTGGGAGATCTATCGCTCTTCTATAGATACTTTTACGGCTTCTGCTCCGACGAATTGTCCAGTATAGTCCCTCCTCTTGCGGTTCCCAACAGAGAAACTCGTGGTGCCGCGCGTATGCATCCCTATACAGTTCAATTGGACAGGCCCCGAACTTCCCATTTCGTTCGTTCTTTTATCCCTAGAGTTTCTAGACTGTGGAACCTGCTGCCAGCGGAGGTCTTTCCTTCCCCCCAAATCTTCAAGTTTTTAAGTCCCGTGTTAACAAACTTCCTCTTACCCTGCTTAAGACACCCACGGTACGTTAGTATTTAGGCTTTCAGCCTTCGTGGATTGTCCAAAGCTAACGGTCTTAAACGTCAGAAATTCTCTTTTTATAACCACTGCTTGACACCACCAAGTGTCATCTGTCACCTGTACGTCCCAGTGGTGCCAACCACCGGCTATTTCAAGAGTTCGATCTGAATCGATTTTGTTAAAAAGTTATGCAA
Organism: Listronotus bonariensis; assembly: GCA_014170235.1. Taxonomy (NCBI): domain Eukaryota; kingdom Metazoa; phylum Arthropoda; class Insecta; order Coleoptera; family Curculionidae; genus Listronotus; species Listronotus bonariensis. Next base: position 45,866 of record JACEGR010006717.1, read on the forward strand.
CCATAAATAATTTCTTTCCATCCACATTATTATAATTTATTAAATAAAAACTGATAGGACCACACTCTAGACTGAAACGCTTTTATTTTTATCGTTAAGGAGAATTTGTAAGGAAACTATTATTCTGAGACAACAAGCAACGATTTTTGTGATGAAAAATTATATTGTTGTAAATTACACTTAGATTTTGTATATCACTGCGTTTATTCATGGAGTTTGGGTCCATATAGATCTGAACCATCTCCAGGAATATTCGTTTATAGTAATTGCTTGTTTTCTCTAGAACTTTAGCACCATTCCAATTCATTATATGCCCAAGCTTAATTATGTGTTCAGACAATGCACAAGACTGCACACCTCGGTTACAATCACTTTTATGTGATGTTATGCGACCGGATAGATTCCGGGAAGTTTGACCAATGTATACTTTATCACAGTTGAGGCATGGAATCCTGTACACGACATCTCAGTTTTCAAGCAGGCTTAGAGGCGTCTTTGTTTTGTGTGTAAATTAAAGAGAGGGTCTTACATTGTTTCTTAGCTATCTTTACATTAACATCTTTAAAAACATTAATTAATTTTGTGTTAGGTTATCTATATAAGGCAAAGAACAGTACAAAGGTGCTGCCTCTAATTCGTTGTTTTGTGAAGGTAATGGTGTAACTGATTTCTTTTTTAAACTCAAAAATTTATTTTTTTAGTTAGTTTATTTTAGGCAACGTAATGCCAACTTTATATATTCTGACGCCACTGCCATACGATATATTTTATACGAAATATTTTTTATTCTGATGCATAACTATAGGTAACCTCTACATGACTTTCGGCAAAACTACAAGTCCTATGTTAAAAGTTAAATGGCAAAGTTTAAGGCAATAACAAGATCTGAAATTTTTGTATTTAGACTTTGTTTACATAACTCCAAAATTTATGTGAAAAATTCAAACAACCCAGTTTTTTTCACACTCTTTCCGCGGTCTTCGAGTAGTGCGGTTCACGTTTACGTAGAAGTCTACATATACTTCCCGGGTAGGCGGCTGAAGGAGTCGTACGAGCGTTGCTGTACCCTTGGGGATCGAGAAAAGATTCACGCTTAATGGGGGCTTCTTTCTTCTGGGGCTAAGCGCTGTGAGTGAAGATTTTTAAAGCCTGAGGTTTTTACGTTTAAGTGCTGAATACATGTTGTCTTTGAATGGTCGAGGAGGTGCGCATGCCTTGCGGAAAAGCGTCAGTGGTGAAAGTAACGGTTATGCGCAATACCAGTAGCAGCCCTTGGCTTGACAGCCACAATTTATGCATGTTCAGAAGTTCATCGCTGTTGTTGATTATTTGAAGTGTTTCTTATTTATATGCTAGGAAAGTCTGGAAATTTCGAGATCGATTATTTAGATTTTCCACGGACAAAGCCGGGGAAGCTTATAGGCAATAGCTTATATGAGCGGAACGGGGGAACTAGCGAATTGACTTAGTATCAGAGCCATAAAACGAAAAGAGAGAGAGAGTCTAGTTTTTGGTTTTTTATTTTTATCTTTTACAAAAACATTTTTTTTAAAGAAATTTGGTAAAACTTACCTTTATACGTCCCAAATATACTGTAAGATTTTAAATTAAGAATATTTATTTTTACTCCCGACCTTAAAAACCCCCGTAATTTATTTTTCCCTTAATTTTTGTTATATTCTCTACCTTCTGTAATAGCTTTTATCCTACTATATTTTTTTCACTTTTTACCTCTTTTAAAGGCTTCAGCACTGGTCTATAAAAAAAATTAATTAAAATCATCGGAGGTACTCGATATCTCAACTTACCAAGTATCAAACTTTTTGGCTTCATAAATATAGCGTTTCTGTATTAGTTCGGCGCATTCATTTAATTGATGTTATTTATTTGGGTACACGCCAAGTCAGATTAAAAACCAAAAAACCCAAATAAAAATTTAAGTAAGTAACTAAAAACTAAAAATTGACGTTTTGGTAGCAACTCTGCCACCGTTGTTAGATAAAAATTAAATAAAAATAAAAACTTACTATTATTTGGGTTAAAAATTTTAAATTTCAGCTTTATTTTTAGGAGAATCTGAAAAGTCGTTTGACATTAAATGTCAATTTTTTGTTGTGTTATACTCTCATAGTGACATGCATAACTAGTTGCTGGTGTTTTTATTATTGATAATTCAAAAAGGTGATAAGTTAGTTGATTTTGACTTTTTCGGATGACACTTTAGCATCTAGCAAAGACAGTCATGTTTTATTTAAATTAAAAATATTGATGCTACACATTTATATTTATTTAATAATATGCACTTACGTAAAATTAAAGAAAGTGCGTACATATTATTAAACAATGATAAATGTGTAGCATCAATATATATTTATTAATTTAAATAACACATAGTTGCCTTTGCTAAATGGGTGTCTTCAGGAAAACTTAAAATCAATTAACTTTTCACCTTTTTTGAAAATAATTAAAACACCAGCAACTTGTTTTGTATGTCACTACACGGAAAAACAAATCTGGTAAATTTTCATGCAATTGTAACCTACACAGTTACAATGTGTAGCACTATAGCTGCAATAATGTGAACGTCCGCTAAATCGGTAGTTACTGATGCTACAAAGTATTATCAATGAGCTCTGTCAATTGTTGCTACAATCATATTGTAAAATAATAGAAACAAAATTATTTACCATTAAAAAGGATATTGAGATTTATCACATTTTAAATACTACTATAATGTATTCAAAATTCATATTTGGTTACTCTTGTTAGCTACTATCATTCACTAACAAAATTTTAGGATTCGTTGATTTTCATAACAAAAAATTAATGACAAAAATTATACTTAGAACGTCAATAATAAACATATTTAACACAATTTTTGCTCTACACTCTTGTAGCACACAACGCCTTTCGATTTTTTTCGTGTAGGACACTATAACACAAGAAAAAAATTTATATTTAATGTCAAACCACTTTTCAGAATGTCCTAAAAATAAAGCTGAAATTTTATTTAATTTTATCTTGACAACGGTAAAAGACTTACCACCAAAACCTCGATTTTTAGTTTTTAGCTATTTTGAAATTGTTTTGAGTTTTTGGGTTTTGACTTGGCATGTACCCAAATAAATACCATTTATTTGCAAAAATATTTTTTTATTATATAAAGTTATTTCATGTATAAATAAAGTTTGTACACCCTGTATAGGTGAAGTAAGTTTCATTTAAAACTTTTACCAACTATTTGATTAACAAAATATTTAATATTATTTTAGTCTAAATGTAATTAGGAATTTAAATTGCCTTTCAGCAAATAAAAACAAAACAACTAATATCCTTAATTTACCTGTAACCAACAAGCATTTTAAACTGTTCTAATTACATTTTGTAACGTAACTGGATACGACAGGCACTGTTTTACTTTAGTTCCTAAGTTGTTTAAGCTTAACCTCTAAACTAATAAGTTTGAAGCAATTTGAGATAACTCAGAGCGTTAGGTTTCTAATTAAAGTGCACAAGACTGTGCAGTTTCTGTAAAAAGTGTTTATTTTTGTAAAGCATAGGCAAAAGAGAAAATCGTTTTTTAAAGATTTATATTTCTTCAAAAAAGAATTTTTTATTGCTTTCCTAAAGTTTCTTGTACTAAATTATACAAATTTAAATACCCTTTACGTTTATAGTACCCACAATAGATAATTCATTTTTCAGGTAAATCTTCTAAAGGCGGCAAAAAACAGAAGCGGACTTTAAATATTTTTATTTTCTTATAATTAAATAAATATATTAAAAACACTAAACATTAAAAAATGTTATGCTTTATTTGTTTTCTGGGAGATTAAATTAAAAAAAATATATATTTAGCTTTTCTCCAGAATAAAATTAAAAAGTTTATTAAACATTTTAAGAAAATTAAAACTTTAATGCATTATGAAGAACTATTCTGCTCTTACACAATATATAAGAAGTTATAAATACTTTAAAAGAAATAAAATTATGAAATATTTAATATTAAGTTACCTACAATACAAAGGTTTCAATTTATAAACAAAGGTTCATTAGCACTCGGTTGAAATTATTTTAATCCAATAAAATAAAATCTTAACAAGACGCCAGACGGGAACTGGGCCAATGGTTGCGTCTCAAAAATGTGGTAAATAGTTTTAAAAATGTGGTAAACAGTTTACCTACAAACTTACTGATAAACTTTTTAGAAAACTGAAAAAAAAATAAAAATGAAATGTCTGATGGACATTATAGAGTTTGAAATTATTTTTGAAAAAATTAACCGGTAAAAGATACACCCATCCTAATGGGTGTATATCTGTGGGTATATCGGTGGGTATCTTAACCAGATAAAAAGAATAGTAAAAATGTGTAGCCATATAATAAAAGTATTTTATGCTTTATTTGCTTTCTGAGAGAATAAATTTAAACAAAATATTATTTGGCTTTTCTCCAGATAATATTAATATATATATATATATATATATATATATATATATATATATATATATATATATATATATATATATATATATATATATATATATATATATATATATATATAACATTCCATTATCTCTTTTAAACAGAGCTAGTAGATAAAGACAGCCACTATCCGATTACTTTTTCTACTACTCGCGAAATCTCGTCAAACATCGGAAACCATAACGAAGCCTTCGACATAATCGCGGTGAGACGATATTAGTCCGGTCAATTATAGGTGAAACGAAATATGGGTAATATTGATTTTAATCCAACAATATATTTTTGGTTGTTTTAGAAGAGAAAAATAAATGAATTTCTATTTATTTCTAAGCATATTTATGTAAAAACAGGTAAATTAAATTATTTGTATGACAAAGCCTAATACATTTATACTAAATCTGCTGCGCTTTTCAAAAATATAAACAAAAAAATTGATGGGTTTAACAATATTACTTGAAGAGTGGAAATGCTAATTAATCCAAGTGTAAAAATATATTTTTTGTATTTTTGTCCAACAATATGTTTTATATAGCCGCCTCGATATCCCAGTTTAAAATCACGGTGCCAATTTTACCCCAGCTATTGCAAACGAATCCCAAAGTTGAGGCCACCTACTAGCATTACATTCTTCATTTATTTCTTTAGTTTCTGGGATTTTCTAACTTTTTTCACCTATATCACTTAGCTGTTATAAACTTTACAACTATATATTGGAAGAAAACTAGTTTTTCCAGATTTTAGCGGCTGGGGGAAGTGTACGGGCATTTTTCTCTTTAGGGATCAAGGAAAGACTTACCTTGTCATTTAGTAGTGTCGCAAAAGTATATTTTGAGGTCCAGAGTGATTCCTTATCCTTTTTTAACTTTTGTACGCAAAACGTTTATCTGTGGTGACTGAGAGCACATGCTTGCGACGCGACAGAGGGAAAGGGGTTTAGAGATACTGGATTTTTTGTTTGCAATTTTGCGGCATCTAGATATGCACGTGCAATTTTTTTCTTATTTTAAGCTTCCGGCAAACATCGAGCGCGACGAGACAACAGCGCGGCATCGACGCAATAAAACATGTAACACATTGAATCCTTGCCTAGCAGTCACACGATCGTATGACGTCGCTGTCCCGTCCGGCGTATCACGGACGTATTTTTATATGACATTGAGCGCTGATGGTGGTGTCCTGCTAACGTCATGTCGCGCTCGCTTTTAGCCGGAAGCTTAAGCCTGGGTATTTCCTATGGCTCCCAGCCAGGGGCTGACAATATGATATTTGAAGATTTTTGGCAATGTTTTTTAGGTTTTTAATGAAAAAAATATTAACAGGGATTTTAAATCTTGTGGCATCGGAAAGCCCTTTTAAGTGCGAGGCCATCGGTGAGGAGCCTAATTTGCCCCACGCCTATCTACGGCACTGACATTATTCGAACAGATGCACCTAAATCCATCAAGGTTACTCATTTTGAATGAATAATAGTTTAAAATACCATTAACCAACATGCCTGTTAAACCTTGCTAATTGCATTTTGAAACGTAACTGGATACGACAGTCTGGTTTATTTGGGCTACAAAGTGGTTTGGTGAATCCCCACTTTAACAATAATTGAAATTATTCTTAGATATCGTCGGTTTAAATGCACTTTCACAATATGGGTATCAAATAGTTATTGTGGACGGCCATTCTTCAAGCTTTCACCAAGTAAATGCTGGAGTCCCTCAGGGCTCAGTTCTGGCACCAACATTGTTTCTTCTTCCGCATCAACGACCTTCTCTCGTCACAACTAATTCCATTCATAGTTTCGCCGACGATAGTACCCTTCACTCCAGTTTTTCAGGTTCCCTAAACCCATTACTAAACCTGACTTGGAAAACAAACGCAGAGCGATGCAGATATCTCTTTCGCAGGATCTTAATTTAATATTGGATTGGGGCGCCAAAAATCTCGTCCATTTTAATGCATCCAAAACACAATCATGTTCCTTGTCATGAAAAGAGTCATCAAATACTCATCCTCTATTTATGAGCGGCCAAGTTTTTACAGAGCAAAGACACCTTCAATCTTGTGGGCGTCACATTTGAAAGTAACCTTAACTGGCATAAACACATTGTATCTATAGCCACGGCAGCTTCAAAAAGCTTGGATTTCTCTTTCGAGCCAAAAGTATTTTTCCCCTTCTAATTTATACACTTTATATGTGTCCCAAATCCAGACCTCCCTTGGAATATTGTTCTCCATATCTGGGGCATGGCGTCCCCACAACCCTAAAAGCATTCTTGATTCTATTCAAGAAGAGCTATTCGTCTCATTAATGATCCTTCACTTACAGAAAGGTTTCCCTCTCTTGCCCATCGTCGGGCTGTGGGGATTTATCGCTTTTTATAGGTACTTCCATGGCTTCTGCTCTGAAGAATTGTCCAGTATAGTTCCTCCACTCACGGTTCCCAACAGAGAAACTCGTGGTTCCGCGCGTATGCATCCCTATACGGTCAACTGGACAGGCCCCGAACTTCTCACTTTTGTTCGTTCTTTTATCCCTAGAGTTTCTAGATTGTGGAACCTGCTGCCCGCGGAGGTCTTTCCTTTCCCCCAAATCTTCAAGTATTTAAGTCCCGTGTCAACAAACTCCCTCTTACCTCGCTTAAGACACCCACTACAAAGTTCTTCCCGGAGTGGCGGCTAGAGGTGTCGTACGAACGTTTTTACCTTCGGGGATCAAGGAAAGATTCACGCTAAATTGACGGCATCTTTCTTCTGGATCTAAGCGCTGTGAGCGAAGATTCCTATAAGCTGATGGTATCCTGTTTGGTGGTGAACACGAGGTATTTCTCAAATGGCGGGAAATAGATGGGCGTGCCATGGGAACTGTCAGTAGTGAAAGTGAAGGTTATACGTAACACCAGTAGCGAATCTTGGTTTGACAGCCGACAATTTATGCATTGCATCGATTGTTGAATTATTTGTTTTCTTTTTAGGAATTTCTGGGGCTACGAGCTCGATTATCCAGATTTTCCGCCGTCAACAGTGAATAAGGACAAAGATTTGCTAAATTATCTTTGAAGAAAAGGTAAACGGATTACCTGGGTCACGTTGACAGAAATAATAATTTAATATCGTGAGTTTAATGTCACTTGATAAAATAAAAAAAGATATGACCCAGATTCTGTGATGTATTTTGGACTACAAACAGAATGCGTGATCAGAAAAGTCACAAATATTTTCCTGATCCTTAAAGAAAAAGTGATGGTGGCTCAGACATACAAGGCTTTTATTTATGTTCTGAGCTTAAATCAAGGGTAAATCTTGCTTCAGCATCCACAATATAGTACTCTTGCAAAAAGCATTAAAAAATTTCTGATTTATATTCCTGATATTTTAGGGTTAGAAGGTAGCATATATCATATCTGGATCCAATACTTTGTTTCATTTTCGTAGAATAGTGTAGAGTCGAAGACAAGATAAAGGGACAAAAGGAATCAGCCGAAAAAACAATGTCGTGGTTTCGCAATATCAGAGCAGAGAATGTGTACTAGAAATTTATTGCCATACATAGTGGTTTTTGATGTTCAGACGCAAATAGTATGTAAAATTATTATAACGATATTTTGCTTATAAATGTACAGACTGTCCTGAATGGTCAATAGAACCAAAATTTTATTTTTTCAAAAAAAAGTAATTCTTCATTAAAAAAAAACTTTGCTTGTGAACAAAAAATAGAATTTAGGAATAGAAAAAAGTTAATTTTGTATACAGGGTTCACGCAAAACCTCAAAATAATATTTTCTTTAAGTGTAAGCTACCTTTTAAACAAACATAATTTTGGAAAATTTATTAGGAATAGCATTTATATGACTTTAATAATATTACAGGGATATCAAAAGTTTTATAAAACTGATTTTGGCCATCAAAAAATTATTTAATTTGTTTTTTTAACAGCTGCTTTCTCCAAATTTCAACACAACAAAATTTTCAGCTGTAAACGAATGTGATCAAGGCGTTTTCGCCAAGTCATGAAGTTTCATAAAATTTTTGTATTATTGTTTTTATTGATTACAAACTATTATTCTAAATACATTTTTCCCAATGACATTTTTTAAAAACGAAAAATAAAGGTAGCTTTCTCTTGAAGAAAAAATCATGATTTTTAAAGTTTTTGCGAACCCTGTATAAGATATTAACGTTTTCTCTTTGTAAATCCCATGTCAGTGGCGTACATTATTTGTCAGAAATATTCGTTTAAGTTACACTTAAAACGCCATTGGAATGAAAAAATATATTTAAGTTGGGAATGACAGCCCCTTAATACTATGTAATAACACTGGCAAATTTTATCAAAACTGTATAGGAAATATTTAAGATATTGATAAAAACCGGTTTATATTAAGTTTAAAAACCCTGTATCTGAGGAAGCAATGTATTTTTGGACCCATTTTTATACAGGGTGTCTTTAAAAAGGTTTGTACAAAATGCTACCATAGACTCCTTGGACCCAAAATACAATGATCTAGCGCAATTTATCTATGTTGAAAAGCTAACCTTTTGCTAGATATAAGGTGTCAAAGTGTTTATTTAGTATCGTAATTTTTAATAATTTATTTTTATTTTTTTTACAAAATTCAATAGAAGTGGTTTTTTAAAGTAAGGAATTAAAAAGTTACTTATATTTTATTCCTAATTGTAGAGCCACCTGCAGACCTTTGATTTTGTTCAAAGTGTCATTCCTGTTTTTGCCTCCGTATATAATAATTCTGATATATGGTTTTATTCTCCCATATTTTTGCATAAAAAAGGTCTATAAAATCGCTGAGAGCAACCGTTTCTAAGATATTTTAGAATAAACGTTTTATTTCACATAAAACATTTTTCGCGCATTATTTTACGCTTTATTAAGGCCACTTGGGTTTCTCTTAAAGGTCTGTACAAGATAATTTTCAGTAATTTTTTTCGCTATTAAATCATTTTATTTTACAAAGTAATAATATGGCCTTATTATACAATGTTTTGACTTGAAGTCACGAGAATTTGAAAAAAAAATTTATAATTTCAAAGTTATAGCTGTTTCTATTGACCCAGTCCAAAAAAAAGGTCCTTGCAGGTGGCAATGATAAGTCCTTGGAGATTCATCTAAAATCAATCGGATAAGAAAAATTAGTTTTATAAATTAGATAATCCTGGGCCTGATCGAAGGTTTTTTTTCAGAAATTTCGATTTTAAGACTCAGTTAACTATTGACTTTCACAAGAATTTAGAAAAAAGTTTTCTGAGTCCGCCATTTTAATTTTTGAAAAAAAAAAGCCAGATCAGGCCGGATTATCTAGGCTTCATGCAAACTAATTTGCTTATCCGATTGATTTTAGATGAATCTCAAGGACTTATCATTTGCCACCGCAGGGACCTTTTATGGACTGGTCAACAGAAACAGCTATAACTTTGAAATTATAATTTTTTTTCAAATTTTCGTGACTTCAAGTCAAAACATTGTATATGTAAGGCCATATTATTATACTTTGTAAAATAAATGATTTATAGCGAAAAAAATTAGACGCTCATCATTGGGATTTCGAAACCGTAAGAGATGCAGGATCGGTTAAATGGAGGCAAAGTTGCGCAATTTGATGCTCAATAAAATGCCGTTTTGCGTTTTAAAAAATTCCAGTACTTCGCAGATATTCGAAAAAAACCGGAATTTTCAATTTTGGTTTCTATTGTTTTCCTGGCTACATTTGTTAAGATAACTCAAAGGCAATGAAAACACTGTTTCAACTAGGCCACTGCCTCTACTCCTACAATCCAGTGTGATTAAATGTTGAATCTGAGCGTTTCACGACTTCACTGGCGACAACAATACATCAACTTAATTTTTTAAATACGGACCCTGATATTTTTCAATTTAATTAAATCCTTTCGTCGCTCTTATAGGCTTACTATATATCGTCCACTTTTGTTGATATTTGCCGACGTTTCGTTACAGACAGATTCCATCGCCAACAGAATATTGCATATTTATTTTTACCATAATACGGGCCCCTGAACTACATTTTTAGAGCTAAGAAGGTAAAAAAAAAGAATAAACTTATTACATAATTCATGATGTTTTGTGGCAGCTCATGTTGATATCTCAACAGCGGAAATTACTATTAACAGAAACTAACCAGCAGGTACGAATTCAAGGAGAACGTTCATTTAATGTATGGACTGGTATGCCCGGAGGAACAAAATTATTGGACCTTTCGTTTACGAGAAAGGGACCTTGCAACTTCCGAACGATATCTAAATTTGATTAGGAATGATGTCTTAGACGCCCTAGATAATCAGCGTTTGGCGGTATGTTCAAATATGGTGGCAGCAACCACTGGAGCTCCTGCCCTGACGGAGAAGTAACAATTCCCTTCTCATATATTTCCTAATAAATGGTTTCAGAATATTGCCAGACAGATCTTGTCCTAGTTATTTCCTTTTGGGATATCTTAAGAACCATTATTTTAAAATGCACCTCACGACCTTCAGTAGCATCAAAATTTGATAAGGAAGTCGCTGCCATTCCTGCTGGAACAATTAATCGAGCTGTATTAATAATACAAAGCAACAGCTAAGAAAATGCTATCGAGGCGGTAGGTTATCTCTTTGGTCACTTATAATTAGTAATTGATTAAATTATGTTTATTTTTAATGTGGGCATCAAGATAGTATTACAAATTGTTTATGTAAGCTGATCTGTTGTCTACCTTTCAACATCTTATGTCCAATATTCATGAAATTTTTCGGTTAATAAAGTAATTTCCGCTGTTAGATATCAATGAGTTGCAATAAAGATTACGAGAATATGTAACAAGTTTATTCTTTTACCTTCTTACCGCAAAAAGTTCAGGGCGCATGTATCGGTTAAATAAATATGCGATATTCTGATGGATGGAATTGTGCTGTACGGCAACGTCGGCAAATATCAAAGTGAGCGACATGGTGTTTAAGAATTAGATGAAGGATTTGACCAAATTGAAAAAAATATCAGGTCCGTATTTAAAGAGTGGGATTGATGATGGTCGCCAGGCGCGTCAGATATACCCAATCACGCCTGAATATAAGAGCGAAATTGCCGTGAAACGTGTTTTCCATTTTAAAGTTGGCATCTGGCAAATATAACCGAAACAAACAGTGAAAATTCGGTTTTTCGACTATCTCGGAAATACTCAGAGAGCTTTTAAAACGCAAAACGGATTTTATTGAGCATCAGAGTGCACTACAACCTCCATTTAACCGATCACTGTATCTCACATTTCCGAAATCCCAATGATGAGCGTC